>PVKE010027919.1:0-21274 GCA_004027555.1 Craseonycteris thonglongyai | reverse complement strand
GCTTTGAGGCCACGAGGACCGAGGATCGAATCCCGGCTCCGGCCCAGGCAGGACCCACATGCTGAACTGGGGAGTTCCCACAGTTCGGTTCTCTAGCTGTCTCTGTCTCTGTCTCTCTCTCTATCTGTCAAAAGTAAAATAGAAATAAATATGCACTGAAGATAAAATAATTACTCTCTATAAATATAAAAAAAGATATGAAAAAAAAAAAAAGTATATATATGAAGGCTGTCTGGAAAATATCCAGCCATGTACCTGTTCTCATTATACTGAGAAGGCTGGATTTTTTTCCTGAACATCCCTCTTATATTTTCCACTATTTATGGTTGATATAAAATGAGACTAAAACATCTGATGTTTCTATCTTGGTATCAGAAGTCCTAGCTATGTGGTTTTGGGTGAATCTCTAAATCTCTGATTCTCATTATCTCTAAAATGAGGATAATAATACAGATTGCTAAAAGGCTTAAAATAATGCACAATATTTTGTGAACTAATATGTTAGTTTTTATATTATTAATAGGAAGGATTGAAGAGAATCAAAGATGAAGAGAAGAGTGAGATAGTAAGGTAATTTAAAGACGAGGAGTTTGTGGTTGAACGGGGTGTTATAGAGGTCAAAATTTGTTACTTTGGGTATTTACAATGTATTGAACCAGGCCCTGGTAGTCCTTTTTCAATGCTCTGAGCTACTGTCTCTTATGATGTGGCAAGTAACCATTTTATTCACACTGTAAAGTAGTAGCCCCCCCCCTTTTTCATATTATATGATGTTTGCACTTCTCAATCTGCCAACCATTCTAATGTTTTCAGTGTCTGTGAGTTTGTTTCTGTTCTGCTTTTTTACTTTCTTCTCTAGATTCCACATATAAGTAAAATCAAATTGCATCTGTCTTTCTCTGTATGACATTCCACTCAGCACAATACCCTCCATGTCTTTCGATGGGAGCATTTAATCCATTAAAATTGAAAGAAATGTGTTTTTCTTTTAAGATTTATTTTATTGCTTTTTGACAGAGACAGAGAGAGACAGAAAGAGTGGGGAAGGTCCAGAGCAGTCTCCATAGTTGTACGTCATCAGTTTTCATAATGGTTTCATTTGTACCACACAGGTGGGTGGGGGCCACGCAGGGCAGAAACTGGGCTGGGGGCCTCCCGTATGAGAGGCACACTCCCTTGAGCCAGGAACCAAACCTGGGAGCAAGACCTGAACTGGGAACCTCCTACTTGGGAAGCACACCCCAGTTCAGCATATGGGTCCACACAGGCTGGGGCTGAGATTCAATCCTCAATCCCCAGGGCTGCAAAGTGAGTGCTTAACCCACTGAGCCATCCTGGCTTCCCTTGTAGGTAATTGTTGATAGATGTGTAATTATTGCCATTTTATTATTCAGAATTTTGCTTCTTTAAATTTTCATCTTAAATACATTCCTCTAACATTCCTTGTAATACTGGTTTGGTGGTGATGAACCCCTTTAGCTTTTACTTGTCTGGGAATCCTTTATCTGTTCTTTGATTTTGAATGATAGCCTTGCTGGGTAGAGTAATCTTGGTTGTAGGTCCTTGCTTTTCATCGCATTGAATATTTTCTGCGAATCTCTACTGCCCTGCAAAGTTTTAGTTGACCGTCTAATGAAAGCTCCCTTATGAGTTACTAGTTGTTCTCTTGCTGCTTTTAGGATTCTTTCTTTGTCTTTTACCTTTGCCATTTTAATTATAATGAGTCTTGGTTTGGGCTCATCTTGTTTGGGACTCTCTGTGCTTCCTTCCCCAGGTTAGGAAAGTTTTCAGTCATTATTTCTTCAAATAGGTTCTGAAGCCCTTGCTATCTCTCTTCTCCTGGTACCCCTATGATGTGAATTATGAATGTGTTACACTTGATGTTGTTCCGGAGTTCTCTTAAGCCATCCTCAATTTTTTGGATTCCTTTTTTTCTTTTGGCTGTTCTGAGTGGATGTTTTCTGTGATGTTTTCCAAGTCATTGATTTGAGCCTCTGCTTCTTCTAGTCTACTGGTGATTCAATTCCTTCTATTCCTTTCTTCATTTTAGTTATATTCTTTACATCTGCCTGGTTCTTTTTTTATGGTTTCTGTGTCCTTATTTATACTTGCTATCTCTTTGTTGACATTTTCAGTAAGTTTCTTGAGCATCGTAACCATTGTTTTGAACTCTGTATCCAATGGGTTGCTTGCTTTCATCTTGTTTAATTCTTTTTCTGAAGTTTTCTGCTGTTCATTCACTTGGGATATATTTCTTTGTTTTCTCACTTTGGATGCCTCTCTGTGTTTGTTTTAATATATTAAGTAGGTCTGTGATGTTCCCAGTCTTGCCAAGTGGCTTTATGTAGTAGGTGCCCTGTGGGGTCCTGGCACAATTTTTCCTGGTCACCTGTGCTGGGTGCCCCAGTATATTCTGGTTTGATGCCAGTACTGTGCCTGGAGCTATTCAATAAAATTCTCAGAGCACACTGAGGCCAGTCACTGCACAACTGGAGCCTGCAGACTTTGATAGTTTTCCAAGAAAGACTGCAGTGCAGGTGGAGCTGGCTGCTCACTGGAACAAGTGCCTCTGATTTGGATGGAGTTGGTTAGTGCAAGGTCCCAGTGAGTCAGCAAGGTGTAGGGAGCAGAGCTCACCAGACCAATTAGGTTCAGATTTGACTGTGTGGGAGCAGGAAAGATGGTGCCCACCCACTTGCTGCTCAGGAGGAGGACTGCACTCAGGAAAAGTGACAACTGTCCTCCAGCCCTTGGCCCAAAGCCACACATGTCAGTCAGCCCCCATGTGCCTCCAACACCCCCTGAGTCACCGTGCCCCTGCCAGAGCCCAGGGTGAGTGCGTGTGAATGACTGAGTCTGTGCGTGGGCTATTTAAGAGAATGTCTAGGTTTCCAGCAGACTTCTGTCTCACCCAGATGGTTGGAATTTCCACTGTTTTGCAGGTGTTGTGGGTCTCCTCCTCCCTGTACCAATATTTGGGGCTGGGGATCCTGGTGTGGGGCTGGGGTTTCTTACTTGTCCAGGGGGAACTTCCATGGCTGAGATGGTCCTCCTGATTCTCAACCACCACAGAGAAGTTTGGGGCCAGCCCATCTCGTCTCTGCCCCTCCTAGCAGTCTCAACGTGGTTTCTTCTTTGTATCCTTAGTTATAAAACATTCAGCTAGACTTCAGGAGGCTCTCCAGGTTGGTTGTTCTGATCATTTAGTTTTAATTTTAATGTGTTTATGGACTGAAGCAGGCATAGTGTTTATTCTGCTATCTTGGATCTCTCAATTAACCTGTTTTAGTTTCAGTGCTTTGTTAGTTCTTTTAATGTGACTATAAAATTTTTATCATTTATGTGTTTGTTCATTCATTCACTCATTTCAATTATTTATCTCCTACAAATATTTACCTACTTTATAACTAAAAATATAAATAATCATCTCCTATTTCCTTCTTGCAGATTTGTGTGATTATGAACTTGTAATTAAATCTTTTTTTACATTTTATACTTTAGGTTGTGGTAGTACTCCTGTGAACAATGAGATGATGAAGAGAGATGCTCAACAACATTGATGATTTTTTAATGTTTTAGCATACAAATTGGTTTCTAATCCAGAATTATTTTGAGGTTATCATTTAGAAGTATTTATAGTATGTCATAGCTATTTACTAATTTCTATAAATACATGATAGAAATAATTTACTTTGTTGAAATGTTCCAGATATTTATAAAAGATACTGTTTTATATTATGTAGAGATGATTTGCTGGCTTAAAAAACAAATCAAATACAAATAAAAGATTTAAAGAAAACTATTTAATAATGATTATATTCTAAAAGTATTAAACTGTCTATTCCAGCACTTTTATGTTTTCATAAACTTGTCTCTGAAGTAATTAATGTTTTATTGAATTACAAAGATGTCTAGTCTTTAATAAGTATCTTTATTTTTATACCCATCATTATAGGTGCTTCAATATCAACCATATACTCTATAGCTCTACAGAGTTACCTTCTAGTCAGGTTGTTGTCATCATTCTTGCTTAAATAGCTGGAATATATGAATTTAGCCTAATCAGGATATAATTAGGCTAAGCCTGGTTTTGAGGAGGACATTAGTTTTCAAGAGTTCAATGTATTTCTTGTTAGTTCAGGATAATATACAAAGTTATATAACATTTTTTAAAAGCATAATACACAAAATCAATGTAGTCACATAGAACATTTGCTTTCTGTCAGATTAGGATACCTTTTTCTAATCTTTAACCCTTAATAGCACACACACACACACACACACACACAAGATAAAGTATTCAAGTATAAATAACTGATAAATTCCATTATCTAACAAAATTAAGTTTACTGAAGATGACTGATGGTGTCCTTCCATTCAAATCTACCTGTTCAGCATCACATGTGCCAGATGGGATAGAAGGTAGCTTGTGGGAGCCAATGTAAAAAAGGCTAAGGATAGTTTTATATCAACCAGTAATTAATGTTAGGTGAGAATGGGATATGTTAAGGTAAATGAGACGTAACTCCTGTTAATATATTTAGGGTTATAACTACATCTTCAATATTAAGATACTGTTCCCTAGAGTTTTCCACCCTCAACAATAGCATCTTGGACCCCGTAGATAAAAGACTTTGTCATAAAATCTCTTAATAGTTAGTAAGTTATCTTGGATAACTAAACTAATACCTATATGTACGTACCTTATGCAGAATTTTTGCTGGAAGTTAACAATGTAGATCTTCAGTTAATTTCACAAAGCTAGTATGAATAATAGTCATTAAAAAGTATTATACAAGCTCACATAACTACCTGTTTGTTTTTTTTAAATTTATAAACTTAATTTTTAGAGAAGTTTTAGATTTATAGAAAAATTATGCCAAAAAAACAAGGGAGTTCTCATATACCCCTTCTTTCCTAACCCCCACCCCACTCCCTGCAGTTTATCCAATTATTAACATTTTGCATTAGTGTGGCACATTTGTTATAATCAGTGAGCCCTTGACAGTACATTCTTATGAACTAAGGTTCATAGTTTACATCGTTTACACTCTGTGCTGTACAGTTCTATGAGTTTTGACAACTGCATGTCATATATCCACCATTACAGTGTCATACAAAATAGTATCGCTGCCCTCAAAATCCTGTGTTCCGCCTATTCACCATTTCCTCTTGCCCATCTTTTCTCCTCCTAGCCCTTGGCAACCACTCATCTTCTTACTCTATAGTTTTGGCTTTTCCACAATGTCACAGAGTTGGAATTATACACTGTAGCCTTTTTAGCAATATGCATTTAACATTCTTATTACTGAATAATATCCCATTGTTATAGATGCACCACAGTTCATACATTCTCCTAGGGAAGAAAGAACATCTTGATTGCTTCCAGTTTGGGGTATGCATGAATAGAGTTGCTACAAACATTTGTATACAGGTTTTTGTGTGAACAAATTTTCAACACATTTGGGTAAATATCTAGGAGTGCAATGGCTGAATCTTATAGTAAGACTGTATTTAGCTTTGTAAGAAACTGCCAAACTGTTTTTTCAAAGTGGCTGTACCCTTTTGCATTCTCACTAGCCGTGAATTGGAGTTCCTGTTGCTCTACAACCTCACCAGTATTTGTTGTAGTCAGTGTTTAGGATTTTAGACATTCTAATAGGTGAGCATTGATCTCTCTATTTTAGTTTGCAATTTCCTCATGATATTTGATGTTGAGCATCTTTTTATATGCTTATTTGCCATGTATATATTTTCTTTGGTGATATATGTGTTTAGATCTTTTACCTCTTTTTAATTGGGTTATTTGTTTTCTTGTTGGGCTTTAAGAATTCTTGGTACATTGTAGATACAAATCTCTTATCAGATATGTGTTTTGCAAATTTTTTCCCTAGTTTGTGAATTTTTGTTTCATTTTCTTAGCAATGTCTTTTGAAGAAGTGAAGTTTTAAATTTTAATAAAGTCTAACTTATCAATGTTTTCTTTTACGGATTGTCCTTTTGATGTTGTAGCTAAAAAACATCATTACCAAAACCAAGGTTACCTAAGTTTTCTATTTTATCCTCTAAAAGTTTTATAGTTCTGAATTTTACACCTAAGTCTATAAAGCATTTTTTAAAAAGATTTTATTGATTTTTGACAGAGAGAAACAGAGACAGAGAGAGACAGAGAGAAGGGGGAGGGCCCAGAGCAGTCTCCATAGTTGACATTAGTTTTCCATATAGTTTCACTCCACAGGTGGGCACAGGGCTGCGCAGGGCAGGAACTGGGCCAGGAGCCTCCCACATAGGCCCCAGCAAGAACTGAACTGGGGGCACACCCCAGTTCAGCATTTGGGTCCGCATGGCCTGGGGATGGGATTCAATCCTCGGTCCCCGGGGCTTCAGAGTGAGCGCCTAACCCGCTGAGCCATCCCAGCTTCTCCTATAAAGCATTTTTGTTGTTCTTTGTACAGCATGTAAGGTCTGTATCTAGATTCCTCCCCCACTTTTTTTCTGTGTGAATGTCTAGTACTTATAGCACCATTTGATGAAAAGAGTGTCCTGGAAGATAACACACACACACCACAAAACTCCATGTAGAAGACAAAAGTGTACAGCCAGTGAGATAAAGATGTACCTGACACTCTGCTGAAACATTTTTAAAGTGGAATCACTTATATTTTTATATAAATAGTTTTAATTCTAACACCATTTAGAAGCATATATGATCTTGAAAGCTTAAACTTTGGCAAAGAAAGCACAACTTTAGGTCTCTGGAGAAAGTTCAAATAGTTTTTATAAAGGACACTTTAAATGGTGTAACATCCCCATCTTGTGGTGTTTCAGAATACTACTTTTCAATGGCATTTTGAGTTTATATATTTCTTTGTAAATTATATTTACTCGAATATTCATGGGAATAGGAATGATCAATCACACAAAATTGAATCCATATTTTATGGACCCACTAAAATTTTCATCAAAGCTAAACTGCATTAATGAAACAGTAAGTGCCAAGTGTTTTAACAGTTGGATGTTCATTATTCATCTTGATAGCACTTGACTCAAAGCAAGAGCCAAGAGCTGATCCACAGTTGTATTTACCTTTTCTTAAATTTATTTTCTAGAGACTACTTTTTCAAATATATATTACAAGCACTCTTGTTATGTTCTTGCATTTTACAATATAATGAGAAACGAGGATCACTACCAGCTCTATCCTGGAAGTGTTCGTTCTTTGCTCTACTCCCTTTTCTCAGACTGGGACCCTCTGGCTACCTATAAATGGAACAGGCCTTTAGAAATGCATGCTTGGGTAATTAAGTAATTAGCTAATTGTTGGCTGTGTAGCCTCAAGTACAGGGACTCCAGAAAGATCCTTGTCGTTCAGACTTAAGAAGGAGCAGAAGCCAAGCATGGACCAGACAGTGTAAATGCAACACTTCCTTGGGGGAATGGGGATTGGAGACCCTGCTATCATGTAAGTAGCGACTATTAAGATCTTGGCCTTTCCGGTTACAAAATACTTCCTATGAAGGACAGTCTTCTGAAAGAAATTTACGGGTAAGTTCTGAGAGTCTGAAGTCACATGATGTCAGAACTATTTGACTATATTTGATAGCTGTTACAGCCATTCCCTTTGTTTGGGATGTGTGAATGAGTATGAAAGATAAGAAAGTCTGAGAACTTTTCCAGATAAAAGGAGAGTAAAGAGATATAACAATGAAACATCTGAGATAATGGGCTGGAAAACTAATTGTTACAAAGGCTATCATTGGGAAAATTGGGTGAAATTTGAATATGGAAAGCATGAGTTAATAGCGTTGTATAAATGTTACATTTCTTGATGTTGAAAATGGCATTTTGTTCTGAAAGAATGCCCTTCTTATGAAGGACACGTGAAAATATTTAGTAGTCAAGGGGCACAGAGTCTCCAATTTAAGCTCAAATTATTTAAATAAATGGTACATACGTATAAAATATATTTAAAAGATAGAATGAAAAAGCAAATGCGGCAAAGTGGGGCAACTGATGAATCTGGATAATTAATATCAGGAATTCAGTTTACTATTTTTGTAACCTTCTGTAAATTTGAAATTATATTTTTAAAAAGTTACCCACTCCTACTCCCAACTCCTCCCCCCCCCCCCCAAGAATAAACATGAGATGAGTCCAAAAAGAAGAGAATTGGAGGCAAAGAACACATCTTTGAAGTGAGAGAGAGAGCTTGGTATATTATAGGAACTATAATATAATATACTGTCACAAGGGATGAGGGCATAGATGAGAAGAAAAGAAGCAGGCGTTTTATCACGTGGCTCTCATAAACCATCGTAGGGAGTTTGGATTTAATTCTAACAAGTCACTGCAGAGTTCTGAGCAGGGATGTAGCAAGATACACTTTATCTTAATTTCAGGGAATGACTTTTTATTGGAGCCACTTAGACTACCCATCAGCCCCTGAATTACTCAAGTCACTGTATCTATAGAAAGGAAGAAAGCTAAAAGCTAGGCCTCTTTGGGCCTCTTTGCAGGAGAAGGAGGGACTAGGACCCTCTGGGACAGCCAAAACTATAGCTGCCACAATCCAGGCCTTGCTAGGCCTTGATTGCTCAGCAAACCGCAGATCCAAACTCTCACAGTTCTAGAAACATTCCACTCACATTACAAAGGATCCCACATGCAACCCCTGGGGCAGCCTCAGAAGCCCGCCCTTAAACCCTCTCTAAAGGTAAACAACCCATCTAGTTTCTCTATTCTGTTCCAAGCCCAGCCTCCTTGGGTCATATTTATTTCATGAGGGCAGGTTTGTAGCTATTCTTGTCCCTGCAACTGAAGGCTAAGTAGCAAATTTAGTATTGGAAGGGAAATGCGAAGTTATGCCTTTATAGCAGGGCC
Organism: Craseonycteris thonglongyai; assembly: GCA_004027555.1. Taxonomy (NCBI): domain Eukaryota; kingdom Metazoa; phylum Chordata; class Mammalia; order Chiroptera; family Craseonycteridae; genus Craseonycteris; species Craseonycteris thonglongyai. Next base: position 12,394 of record PVKE010027919.1, on the reverse strand, counting down.
CCATAGGTTTTTCAGGTGACAGCAGTGGCCGTTGTCCCATAGCTCCCGGCTGTGTTGGCATTTATACTCACACTGTTTGGTGCCGACATCCTTTCTGTTTACACCCCATATCCCGGACTTATCATGATTACATTTTAAGACAGTAGAGAGCCAGGATCCCTCCTCTGGGGGACGGGCACTTGGGTGCATCCAGCCGTTTGCTGGGCTAATTTTGGCTGACTTCTCTTTTTGTTGATGAGAGAATGCACACTCTATATAAGCCTCTTGATTATAATACTTGGTTTCTGTGTGTATTCCCAGGTCACCCAGTTCCTTATAATTTTAAATATTAAAAAAAATAACTTATGTAAGAAAGTTTAGAGATATTCTGAACAATGGCAATTTTTTTAAAGGCATTGTTGATATTCCAATAATAATAATAATAATCATAAAATGTCTCTACAATTAGTTAAAATTACCAAAATAAATAGAAGATAGTATTGAAATTATGAAAGCTTTTCTAAGCATAACACAAAAACTGTAGACCATTTGCTTTTAGAAACAGGTAAAATGCTACAGACCATTTTTAAATTAAAAAAAAAGAAGAAAAAGTATGTATCACAACCAAACCATACCTACCTTATATGACTCCTAGCTCTAACAGTTGTATTACACCTAAATAATAAATAGCCAAATTAAAAAAAAAAAATAGGGAGAGGTACAACAAAGATCCTTATATTCTTGCATGTGACATTGTGGAATTTGTCTTCATTTATTTTCAATTACAATGAAAATATCCTATTTCATAGAAGATAAATACAGTGATGTGGCTCTCCTGTTAGATATTCTACACCTGCTCAATAAGCACATCAACGATCTCACTGCTCCTAAGGAACTGATTTCCTCTATGGGACAGACTGACTTTTTTCCACTTCTGCTGCCAGGAGTTGCTCCCGGTCCCTGGCTATTTGTGAGAATGGGATCGATGAGGATTCCCCTTCTAAGGTATAAAGACAGACCTCTATGCATTTTGCCTCCCACCATACAGTTCCCTTCTGATCACAGAACCTGACCCCTCTGATGTGAACAAATTCCACGTATTACGTTTTAGATATAACCACACACCTTAGTCCACGTGACCCTCTATGCCACCCTTTCTTCTCCCAGCTACAGTGATGGGCACGTGACCCTAAACCAAGGCTGTCAGACTCTTCCGTAGAATTCCTCCTCAGAGTTTTTGGAGAAGATGCTGCTGTCTTACAGCGAGAACTGTGAGGCTGGTAGGTCGTGAGGCTTGGGGTGCTGGGGACCCCTATGCCTGCTACGTGGAGAGTCTGACAGGCAGAGCGCTGAGAGCTGCATTTGTGTACTTCATCCAGCGGTGCCTCAAGCCAGTGTGAACCATGGAGTTTTCAGCTAAGGGACCTAAAGACCCTGTTTTATTGCCTAAGCGATAGCCTTTCCTTTGCCATCATAAGTCTGTACCTAATCACACCAGGGCTTCCCTGCTTTGGCTGCACACTTTGTTGGCAAGTTTATAGGAGGCTGGGAACCGCTTTCGGAGCAGAGGAATCACATGATCTTCTGGCCAGGTTTGGGTTTTCCCTGGCGATTAAACTCTGCATCCTATCATGGGAAAGGAGAGGATTTTTTCCCTTCTACCATTTTAAAATCCCTATCAGTAAACACTTCAATTAAAAATGTTTGAATGTATTAGGTAATATTTTCAGTATATCTATGTTGTTTTAGCTGTTCATTTGGTGAAAGCCAAATACTATATTTGAAATGTTTATAATTTTAACAAGCCCTTGATTCTGACTAAAGTTCTCTAATTGGATATTATTTCTTTTACCGTTATAAACCATGTTGTATATATAAGCCCCCCCCCCCTAAAAAAAAACACAACAAAAACTAGAATTATCTCTGGCAGGGTGGGCCCCTTGTAGTAAAGGCTTCCCCCACTAGGTGAGTGTTCTAGGAACCCATCTGCATCACTGGACCAGCTGTTGGTGGTATGAGAAGCTTCGTTCAGCTTCAATGAATTTGTTTTTGGAGCATTTCAATACATTTGCCCATTTCATGATGGGCAATTTACATGAGCAACATGTGGCATGACAATGCACCTGTCCACTGCTGAATACCTTGCTGAGTATTCAGCAGTTTTTGATCCAAAACAGCATAATCGCAGTTTCCTACCCTTCCTATTCACCTAATCTCTCCCTGTACAACTTTTTGTTTGTTTGTTGCCCGGGATGAAAAAGAAGCCCTGAAAGGGAAACATTTTGCCAATGTGGAAGAGGTGAAAAAAAATGGCCGAAGCACTAAAGGCATCAAAATTGATTAGTTCAAAAACTGTATCGAGCAGTAGAGAAAGCATCTCTAATTAGTATATTGCATTGCATGGAGAGTACTTTGCAGGTGACTGAAGTTAAAACATGTAAGAATAAATGCACAATTTTTTATAAATAAATTTCATTTTTTGGGGGTCCCCCTTTCTATATAGCTCTTTTCCTTTGAGTTCTGAATAGCCTTTTAAAAACATTTAATTTCTGGGTAAGTGTATAATGGATTGTAGGTAGAAATATAAAGACAGTTGATAATATGATTTAATAATTGCTTTTTAAAGTTTACATGGTATGAACTGCTTTCATTAGGAAGGAAACAAATGGGCAATTGTTTAAGACAACAGAATCAAACTATTGAGAGGTAAACTAATTCATAGATGATTTCATATTAACTAAATTGTAGTGTATTCACTAAAATGATTTTTAGAATTGCTTTCTGTGCTAGTTGATTTCGACTAAACTTTGTAGTGACACTTAGCTCTTGTGATTACCACTTAGTAGTGACATAAGAGAGAGCTTGCTTTAAGAAGTCCCCCAAAACAAAATAGAAACTTCTGATATAGGATCAAAATAAAGGAAACTTTTTAAGAGAGGGAAGGATTCATTCAAAGAATTAATCATATCTTATTTAAATAGACAGCTGTACTAGTGACTTATTTTTCTCAATGTGCCTTTCACGGGGGAAGCCAGGATGGCTCAGTGGGTTATGCACTCACTTTGCAGCCCTGGAGACCAGGGATTAAATCCCGGTCCCAGCTTGTGTGGACCCATATGCTGAACTGGGGTGTGCTTCCCATGCGGGAGGCCCCCAGTTTGGTTCTTGACCCTCGGTTTGGTGCCTGGCTCGAGGGGGCATGCCTCCCATGCAGGAGGCCCCCAGCCTAGTTCCCACCCTGCTCGGCCCCTGCCCACCTGTGTGGAATGAAACCATGTCGAAAATTGATGACATACAACTATGGAGACTGCTCTGGGCCCTCCCCCTTCTCTCTGTCTCTCTTCATCTCAGTCTCTGTCTCTCTCTATCAAAAACAATAAAATAAAATAAATCTTTAAAAAATAAAATAAAATGTGTCTTTTGCAAGTGTGTTAATTTTCTACCACTACTTAACAATTTACCATACGGTCAGCAGCTTAACGCAACACCCATTTATGAGTTCATAGTTCTATAGGTCGATGTCTGGCCTGGTGCGCTTGTGTTTCTTGCTCTGGGTGTCACAGGTAGAGATCAGGGTGTTAGCCAGGGCGGGCTACTTTGGGAAGCTCTGTGGAAGCACTTAGGTGGTTGGAAGGCTTCACTTCTATTTCTTTATGGGCTCTCAGCTGAGGGCTGTTAGGTCACGCTTGGTGTCACCCATAGTTTTTGTCACTTGGCCTCCATCTTCAAAGTGAGCAACAAAGAATCTCTCTCTCATTGACCACCCCACCCCGGCCCATTCGGAATTGCTTTCATTAGGAAAAGACCAATCAGTCCCTTTTAGGGGTTTACTTATGTAGATCCGGCCCACTGAAGGCTCACTGAAGATAATTTCCGTCTTAAGGTCAATTGATTTGGGATCTTTATTTTATGTATATAAATCATGATAGCAGCACCTGGCTTAGTGCTGGGTTAAAGCACTGGGAGAAAGTTTGTATACTCTGAGGGATGAGGAGAGAATCTTGGGAGCCATCTCGGAATTCTGTTAACAGCAGTGAAATGTACCACGACAGGATTTTTTAAAACTCCATTTAAAAATCAGATTCCTAATCTAAATGGAGAGGTTAGGGGAAGACCCGAAAGCTATTGCGAGAGGGAGTTAAATGCCTGTCATTCAAATTGTGATCTTCCCCTGGCTTCCCAGGCCGCCAAAATCCCAAACACCAAGTCATTACACCGTGTGCACTCCACTCCAGTTCCTTTCCTGCTAAGACGTGTGTCTCATGGGCCTCCCTCCAGCACAACCATCCCTATGACATTACCTGGGCTGTGCACCTGCTGCCATCCGTCAGCATCGCAGGCATGGGGCACGGGGGGTGTTTATAAAAAGAAAGCATGGGAACCTATAAGCATCCCTAATGGAGCAGGGGAGAGCCCTCACTTGTACAGCTTGGTCTCCTCCCAGGAAAATGCCCGTCACGGGATAGCAGCCCCTGTGTCAGCCCCTTCACTTTCATCTCCATGTCTTGTCAGAGCCAGAAATGCGATCCCCGAGGCCCAGCTGTCCTTCCAATCAATCCCCTTGATCTCTCCTGAGGCTGTGCTGCAAAAACATTCTTCATGTCCTGCCAGCTACTTAATCTCTTTTTTGCCTTTCAGACTTCAGTTTACTCTTTTAAAAACGAATCCTACCAAAACCTCCCCCAAAGCCAAATGGCATCCGCAGCTTCGCTTGCTGGCGCCCCGTACTCTCATGAAGGTTCATAAATGTTGTCCCCAGTCATTAAGAAGGTGTAAAATCGTGTGCCGTTCTCGGTTGAAGAAAGCGGGGGAGTGTGTAACACTGCCATGTTTCTAGTTAGCTGTTATCCCAGCACCGAATCACCTAGTGCTGGAAACTCATTTCAGAATCATGTGCATCGGCTGTCACTGCTTTGTGATGGGTTTTCGGCCTCTGTGGTGAGTTGGTGTCTGTTGCATCTCAGAGGTTACCCTGATGCAGCCTTGGTACATCAACTTCAGGGACTTGTCCCTGAGTCACCAGATCATGAGTCTATATATACAGTGTGCCTTCCCAGCAAGGCTGCTGAGGAGCATTTGTGTGGTGAGGGTTCTGGTGCTAGACATTCTGGGTTCAAATCCTACATTTTCTGCTGACTGACCCAAGCCATTTAATGTTTTTGTGTTTTATTTTCCTATCTTATAAGACGTACTTGTCGGGTGACTGGCAGGTAATGTGTATTTACTTCATCGGACTTTATTTCAAACCCCTCCTCCTCCCCTTCCTCCTAAGCCTGTTGATATATGAGGGCTGTCGGGAAAGTATCCAGCTATGTAACCACTCTTGTTACGTTCACAATGGCTAGATTCTGGTCCAGACAGCCCTCAGACTGCTTATTCTTTGGCTCAAAAACTGGCAGAGTTGGGTCAGTAGATGAGACCTCTGTTACTTTCAAAATATATCTAGAATCTAACTCCTTCTCCCCCTTACCACCCTACCTCCACTTTAGTTCAAGCCATCAAACATTTCTTACCTGGATAATTGCAAAAGCCTCTTAACTGGCCTCCCTGCTTCTGTTCTTGCTCCCCTACAGTCTGTCCTTTGTAAGGCAGCTAGGATGATCCTTTAAAAATCTGAGTCAGACATTGTCCCTCCTTTGCTCAGAATCCTGCAACGAGTTTCCATTTTACTCAGAATAAAAACGAAAGCCCTAACAGTGGCCTATGGGCAGTTTGTTAGCAGGTGCCCTATTATTATAACGTTCTGACCTTTTCCTGCTCACTAAGCTCCTGCCATCCTGCCCTCTTTGCTATTCTTCAAACATGCCAGGCCTGTTTCCCCTCAAGGTCCTGGCATGTGTTGTGACGTCTGTCTGTAATGCTGTTTTCTCAGATGTGCATCAAATCCTGATACCTTCGTTCAAATGTCTCCTTTTCAAAGAGGTTCACGTTGACCCTCTGCTCTCATACTCCTGACCCTCCTTCCCTTGCTCTGCCTTTTCTCTATTCATAGTTTGTATCATAATCTCTGTACATTATACATTTTACTTATTTAGTGTGGCTATTAGTGTCTCTTTCCCTGTGCTAATATATATAAGGGCTGTCTGGAAAGTATCCAGCCATGTAAATTATATGTAGATATATGGATATAAGCTCCATATAGGCAAAGATATGTGCCTCTTTTGTTCTTTGAATATATATATATATATATGTGTGTGTGTGTGTGTGTGTGTATATATACACACACATATATATAAAATCAACTGCTTAGAAATATACCTCATGCATCATAGAGGGTCAGGAAGTATTTGTGGAATTAAACAATGAATGGATGTTGTGCTGGGGAAGACAATGGCAAAGATGAATGGATGTGATGACAATTTAAATGTTGGTATATTACAAAGGGCAATGTGAATTTTAAATATGAGCATGAATTAAAAGAGGCAGAACACTGCAAAATTTGATTATAGTAACCAGAGCTCCATCAGCACCTGTTGGTTTTACATTCCTAGGTTCAGGCACATGTAGACATAAGCAGGAATCTACGTTTCCACTCAGTGTCTGATCACACTGTCATCTCCATAACTGTCAAAGCTCAGGCGACTCTGTGAGGCAAACCTTACTAATTCCTACAACGCGAGCAGGTAAGGCGGAGGAATTACTGTTTCCACCCAAGAGGGTGCAGGGGACAGACTTGACTTGGATGTTCAATTCCTACAGACAGGGATTTGAGTTCCAACTCTGCCATTTATTTTCTAGCTGGGTGGCTGTGTTTAGGATGTTTTACCCTTTTACCTCAAGCCTTCAACTTTCTCTATTTTACCTGCCCTAGTACTATTACCTTCCACATTAAAGATAATTTGCTGAAAGTTTTTAAAAAATACTAAGACACTATTGCTGCTATTATTGTTGAATAAAGCACATGGAGAACTTAGGCTTGATTTAGACTTAGAATAGTGTTTGTATCTGCTGTGAGCTGAATAATGCCCCCCCCCCCAATGCATTTACTGATATCTTAACCCCCATGTGACTTTATTTGAAGATAGTACCTAGAAGGAGGTAAAGTTCAAATGAAGTCATCACAGCAGGGCCCTTATCTGATAGGGAAGGTATCCTTGTAAGAGTAAACACCACAGGGCCTTCTCTCTCTCTCTCTCTCTCTCTCTCTCTCTCTCTCTCGCTCTCGCTCTCTCTCTCTCTCTCTTTCTCTCTCCCTCTCTGCCTCATGAGTACGAGGACACAGGGAGAAGGTGACTGTCAACAAGCCAGGAGGAGAGTGCTTGTCAGAAACCAAGTAGGTCAGCACCTTGATCTTGCCCATCGCAACCTCTGGAACTAATACGTTTCCATTGTTCATGGCATTCTGTTATAGCAGCCTGCGCTAGGGCATGACCCCATGGTGTTTTATGGAGTGAGATTTTAGGGAAACTTTGAGTTTGTAGTCAGCACCTGGGATAACATTGGGCATATTCCAAATTCTGGCAGCTTGGTCTTCTCAGAGCCTGTGCCTTGAAAGCACTCCTGAAGGTGGGCTGGAATTCCAGGAAGGGCTCTGGTTGCAGCAGTAAACCCGGTTGCTGCTCTGAATCGGAGGTGGAAGACAGGCAATGGATCAGGAGAAGGGAGCTCATCTCTCCCTCAGACTCGTTCCAGGTTCCAGATGTGACTTGTCTGTCTGCTTATGTCTTGTTGACGAGTAGACAGCACTGAGCCCGCAGAGGGAGAGCACTCGATCCAGAGCCTTGTGGCGCCAATGAAGGCAATGGCTGCACATCATCTTTGACTCTAAATGCTCACATCCCATTGGACCTTCTAGAATGTTCAAGGCAAAACCTGATCCCACTGCACATTAGAATGTGGGTTGTTGCATAATTATAGGGGCATGTTACTTATCATTTAAAGATATATTATATATAAATAATAGAATTGAATGTGGTTGTCTAGCTATATCTAATGGACTAAATTTCTAAAATATAATTGAGAGAGAGTTATACAGGCTTTTATGATTACCATCTGGGCAATCCTATTAAGTAATTGTCCTTTCCTCAAGGTCTGGGTTGTGGTTCTCAATATGCAATCTTTATTTTTACCATCAGTGTATCGATTGCTTAGCATTGCTAATATATCCCGCAGTTGGAGATATTTATCCTCTAAATTGGATATTGTCATTTCCTTTGCTTGGGTAGCCAGAATATCTGAATTTACTCTAATTAGAATTGACTGTTGTGGGCTGACAAAGAACCCTACAGGCTTAGTCATGATATACTTGTACATAAGAAGTAACTGTACTTTTCTCAAGCATCAATATTTTTTCTTTTTAGTTTATGACAATTCTGAATATACTATAAAACCTATTTTCAGGAACAATGAATGAAAAAGTCTCAAGTATAAAAGGCCCACATGTAAAACACATTTACCATGCTATGAAGATTCATGTGAACCCATTCCAGTCAGTACCCTTTCATGCGGGGGGTTTAAACTTTTCAACTATATTCAATAGAAATAGTTGAGTAAAATTAAGTATTAGTCACATTGAAAATCACTGGGGAATATCAGGATGAATAGTCCCGGGCTCTAGGCAGCTCATGGGTTAGTAGGGACAGAGGCAAGTTTGATGGAAATTCCAACCTCATGTGAAATCTGCTGACTGATCCAGCTATGCATGGAGTGGGGGACAGAACAAAGAGGAGCGGCACTTCCATGATTTGGGGGTGTCATGGATATTTTCTTAAATATAGGATACTTAAGTTGACTGTTGAGAGAGAAATGGAAAGTATCCAGGTAGATGGGGGAAAGCTGGAGGAAAAGTGAGACCCTATAGGCCAGGGGTCCCAAATACCCTGGCCCCAGACCTGCTCCCCATTGCTTGCATTACTGTCTGAGCTCTGCCTCCTGTCAGATCAGCGGCGGCACTAGATTCTCATAGAAGCACGAACCCTATTGTGAACTGCACATGCGAGGGATCTAGATTGCAGGCTCCTTATGAGAATCTAATGCCCAATGATCTGAGGTGGAGCTGAGGTGGTTCTGCTAGTGCTGGGAAGCACCTGTAAATACAGATTAACATTATAACAATATAATAATAGAAATAAAGTGCACAATAAATGTAATGTACTTGAATCATCCTGAAACCCCATCCTCCTGCTCCCCTCTCGAAGCCATGTACAGATGGTCTTCCATGAAACCAGTCCCTGGTGCCAAAATGGTTGGGAACTGCTGCTATAGGCTGAAGGAACAGCATGTTTAAAGGTCTGAAAAAGCAGGAATATTTGGGGGAACTTTATGCTAATTAGAGTAGGGTATGACAGGTGATCAGCTGAGGTCAGACAAGAAAAGATCTTCTATTTTCAGAAGTTGGATGACGAGACATAATGTGTTTAAAAATATGGAGGGAGGGTTGTGATAATTTATTTTTGTACTTTAGAAATTTTACTGATGAATAACAAGAGTATTTGCATTTCTTTTCTCATTTTACTCTCATGATAATATTGATTCCAGCCAAGTACTTATAATGTATTGGACTCTACTAAAAAGATAACAGTTTTGTGCTATTTTCTTATATATACTTATTAAATTTTATCTGTGTTCAATTTTCTATTATTTACAGTAGCTAATAGGGATAGGATAGATGTTGTATTAACTTATATAACCGTCCCTTCTATCCATTTATTAACCTGGATTTTATTGGTTAAATGGTAACATGTTCGAAAGAAACTATAATACACGCCTACTGAGAACTGACACCAGAGATTATCCTTGTTTCTATGTTGAACAATACTGAGCATAAACATTGTTTTTTAATCTTTCGTTAATGAGTGCTGGGGGCAAGTATAAATGACATAGTTGTTTGCTTTAAGAAATTCCTGATCATAGAAGACAAATAGTCAGTTAAAGAAAAGAAAAGTAAATCAACAAAACAGCTTACTTATCAGGGCTAATAGCTTTTGAGCATCAAGCCTTTCATCAAGACCATGCAGTCACTCCATCTATTTTAATAACAATAAAACAAATCTGCACCCAAAGTCAACCACTTACAAGACTCATCTTAACACTACCAACCAAGATCCTAAAACTCTACAAAATGCTGTGTCCTAATTTCTCATTTTGAGACAATTTTAAGGTTCTATCCATGGTGTTCTCCCTCCCTGGTCCACAGGTTTTTCTCATGTTTTTATTTGGAGGAATTGACAGTCAATGCTGTTCTGCTGTAAATGAGTGTTGACATTCTGCTGTTAGAATATAATTTACTGTGTGCTATTCTGATAAAGTTACTGTAGCAACATTGCACATTAGATCGAATTTGAAGACTTGATGCTGGATAGGTGAGAGCATAAATTAACTAAGCCATTTACTTTTTGCAGACACAATTTTATCTTATGACGTGGGGTAATAACTGGTGACAGAGAGTTGAGATTTTAATTGGGGGGTGGGGGACAGTTTCATTCATCTGCCACAGTGGACGTTTCATTTTTCAACTGTGCTGAGCATTAGTATATTTTTGGAAAGGAGCAGAAATTCTGTAGATAAGGTTGCTCAATACTTCTCTGACTTCTCATTGTTCTCATGGTAAAGTCCAATTTGTGGATTTTGATACCCTTTGTAATCTGACCTGCACTTACTCCTCTACTTATTTTATGGGCTCCCCTTCTCCCCACAATTCATGTTCTATCCACACAGATTCATTTTGCAAACACTTAAGTACTTGTCTCTCTGGGCCTTTGCACATGCTGTTCCCATTGTTTGGGCAAAGTGTCTCCACATTTAAATAGTTAACCCCTACACTTCTTTTCTGCCGCAGCTCAGTAATCATTTGGGATTTGTATTTTGAAACGCTAAGCCTCTTATATAACCCTATAGTGTTTTGTGACTTCCCTGCTATAGTACTTATACTTTTTATAATTAGAGTTTACCTGGTTTTCTCTTACCCACTCCAGAGAGTAAGCTCATTAAGAGATTTTATATGTATATATATATATTCCCCCACCCTCTAATGTATTGCCTACCTAGCATACAGCCTGCATAATAAATACAGGATAAATATAGGTTGAGTAAATGAATAAACACTTGCCTTATTGCCTTCAGTGATCTGAATTTCTCCTCTTTTCATTCTCCTGTCTCTCTCCTCTGTTGTGTCAAGAATATCTTCTGTTGGACACTATACCTGGCTTAAAACTTTAAAACATTTATTCTACATATTGGTTTTGCTGTAGTGAAATGCAGTATTTATTTTTCCTATCATTGATTTTATTTACCAGAGAGATGCTTGAATTTTAGATGGTTGTAGGACTTGAACTAAAAGTTCAAGAGCAAAATTCAAAGCTGCAAGTACTGCTACATGTACCTCCCATTATTTAGTTTTTGGACTCTGGTTGTATATATCTCACTTTTACACATGGAAATCTCCTTTTCTTGAACATGTAAGTTTCTATTTTCTTTCCATGCCTGAACCCAATTCTTAGGTTGCAAGATTGTCCAAGCAACCTTGCTTCATGCCATCAGCACAAAAGTTCCTTTGGTCCTTCATCTTGTGCCCTTTGCCTGTTCACCTGAACCCCCTCGACCCAAAGGGTTTACTTGCCATGAAGTTAATTATGGTTGCCTGAGTATCTCCAAGTTATCCATGTCATTGAAACACATTCTTCTTTGTTTCTGGAGCATCAGTGAGTCTATGTTGGGACTTAACACAAGAATGTGAGAGAAACGGAACAGACCTGCTCTTATGTGGCAGGATCAACCCCTAAGTGGCTCATCATCTTGGGATGACCTTACGCAGCAGTGCTGGCCCAGTGCAGAGGTTCACATGTTGAGGTTTGAGGAGGACCAAGAAGTCCACTGTCCCCAACTATCTAGCTCACCAGCTGCCAACATTCCAATGATCACTGTTCAAAGAGCATCTTTCATTTTAAAAAGTCTTCCAAACATATAAATATCACAGAAGACGATAACACAACTTTCTATTTATCGACTCTCACTGCAGTGGAATTAACTTTATCACGGTGAAAGGGCGCCCAGATGTGGAATCCAGCTTGGAGGAACCGAGACACAGAACAGAGGTGCCAGGCGGGTGGGCAGAGAACAAGACAGCCAGTCTGCCCAGAAGGAGGTTGGAATCTCAGAAATACTTCCCAGCTTTCTAACTCTAACTCTGCCACCCGGGTGTCAGGATACTCTGTTACAAGTAATTTTCCTGTACTCCCAGCATCCCGCCTGTGCCTATTTGTGTGGAGTAAGTCATTCAGAGTGAAGTAGAAACCTCCAGTCAAATTCGGCCCATGGAACTGATGAGGGGTGGTAAGTGACTTAAATGGAGGAGAAGAGAGATCTCTAAGACAAAGAGATGTTTATGGCAGGGGTTTCATGTGGTATGTGCTACCACTGTGCAACCTAAGGGAAGGTTTGGTGGGTTGCCAGCGTAGGAAAGCAAGAAACAAACAAA
>PVKE010027918.1:0-21277 GCA_004027555.1 Craseonycteris thonglongyai | reverse complement strand
TCTTCCGATCTGCTTCTTTATTGAAGGTTATTGAAGCAGTTTTGTGGATGTTTGCTTCCTCTTTCTTGATGTACCGCACTGTAGATTCATTCACCCCGTCATGGCGTGCCACAGATGCATAACTTCTGCCCTCTTTGATCATATCTAAAAGTTTCACTTTTTCGCTGATGGTCATCATCTTCTTCCTCTTGGGTGCCCCGGAGGAAGCTTTCTCAGGGGCACAGCGCTTAGGCGGCATTATAAGGGCTTAATTAATAAAAAAAGTGATCGCTTAAACAAAACAAGTTATCGCCAACACAACACTAAAATACAGTATGTGAGACAGTCAACATCATGGACAAGACTGGCGAGATACAACAAGAGAAGATGCTAGGTGAGGCTGCGATGATGTACAGACAATCAACTCACAGGGATAAATCCACTCGTACTCTCATTGGTTGATGTCGCACCGGAAATCAATCACGCGCCTTTATGAGAGCCCGTGGTATGTACTCTGAGTCAACTCATCTCTTTGTTTGACATGCAGGGATCCTTCTCTCTCGCGCATCCACATGAAACAACGCTCCTTTCCGCAATGTGGCTGCCAACATGGTTGTATTTTTTCATTTTTATTTTTATTTTATTTATTTATTTATTTAAAATATTTTTTTATTTATTTATTTTTGACAGAGAGAGAGAGAGAGAGAGAGAGAGAGAGAGGTTAAGTGCTCACTTTGCAGCCCGGGACCAAGGATCGAATCCCAGTCCTGGCCTGTGTGGACCCATATGCTGAACTGGAGTGTGCTTCCCATGCAGTAGGCCCCCAATTTGGTTCTTGCCTGCCAGTTTGACCCCTGGCTCGAGGGAGCGTGCCTCCCATGCAGGAGGCCCCCAGCCCAGTTCCCACCCTGCGTGGCTCCCGCCCACCTGTGTGGAACAAAACCATGTCAAACACTGATGACATACAACTATGGAGATTGCTGTGGGCCCTCCCCCTTCTCTCTGTCTCTCCCTGTCTCTGTCTCTTTCTGTTTCTGTCAAAAACAATAAAATAAATCTTAAAAAAAAAATGAAGCTCAAGTTTATTTGGTTTGGCAAATGCCTGAAGTTCTAAACAGCTTTGTGCCCTTTTTACCTTTCTGGGTTTCTGCTTTCACTGATTTTAGTCCATAATGTTGTACTCTCTTGCCAGTGTTTACGTGCTTTTGGGAAATGTTTTTCTTACTTTATCTAGCATTTTAAGTTATTCTCTTTGGAAGAGCTGACCTAAATAATTTAGCCCACCACATAAATAATATAATAATTATTTTGAATCTTGAAATTATTACTTCAATTCAACTTATGGTTAACAAATTCAGTGATCAGGAAGGGATGCCAGCCTTTCTATTTCCTTTTCAAAATCATATCACATTTTCATTAAGATTTTGGACCAAGCCTTTAACTTAATTCTTATGTTCCTGAGAATCAGACATTGATCATTACATCTCAAATATTGTCTCCCATGTCAGACAGTGAAGGAGGCTTTTAGTGTTTGTGATGTTGCTGTCAATTGATTTGGTTGGTATTCTCAAAGAGTTGTCCATTTTTGGAGAACCAAACATATGCATGCTCACCTGGCATCATTACCATCACCACTCTGGCACTTTCTTTATTTTACCCCTGGTGTTACTTTTGGTTATTTTTCATTAAAAAAAAAGAAAAAAAAAAGTAAAATAACCCAGAAGTGACCTCAGCATGACCCCCTACTTTAGTGCACTTAACATTTTACATACCAATCCTTTTGGTTTGAATTCTTAATGGCTTCCAGACTTTTTATCTTTGGAATAAACTAACTTTCAGAAAATTATAAGAATATATACAGTAGTCCACTGATACCTTTGCATGATGAAAAGAACCCTTTGCAAAATTCATCCTATGATTTGTGTGATTATATTGACCTTCCTGTCAAAAAGCCATGTTCTGTCTTAAATCGATATAAATGTCTATAGTGACATCTCTCAAACAAATTCCTTGCTTCCCTCTATGCATCTTTTTGTTCATCCTTCTGCAAGTTTAACCCTATCTAGGCTGAGGGGCATACATTCTTGCAGAGACTTGTTCCTTCTGGCCTGCCCTTATCTCTTATTGGTATGTATCACTGCTCAAGTCGGGGTCTCATTTTGTGAAGCATCCTGAAAATGTGCTTCATTGCTTTAACACTCGTAAAAACAAGAGCATAGCTGGTGTAGATATCACGTGGTCTCTGCTGCCTTCTAGATGGGGAAAAGAACCTTTGATAGATTCTTGTGAATGTTCAGGAAAGATCTGTTGTCTTCTGTTTTTCCTCTTGGAATCTTTATGAAAGCATTTCTTTTTAACCTTCTGCTTTGTGTTTCCTGTTCAGCCTCTGTAAGGACATTTTAGTGATAATTATGATCATACCCTCGATTCTGTCCTTTTCTTGTTCATACTTTTAGAATCACACCCTGAGATCTAAGAGAATGGCCCACTTATCCTGTTGAGCATCTTTCCTCTTCCCATGACCCTGTCCTCCACCTTTTGTTCCTCTCCACCAACTCTCATTCTATTTTTTTCCCATCAGTCGGTTCTAGTTTAAAGCCGTCTTTGAAATCTGTTCTTTCCTTTCTTTATCATGTGGACCCCCTCCCTGCTGACTGGCTCTTTTTAGGGATGATGTCCTCATAAGCTAGGAAGGTCCCTTCACAATAGACATTGTGGCAAAGGCAGATTTTCTTTCCACTTATGACCCCAGTTCTTTCAGCTTTCTGCCCAGGGTCAGATGCTATTGTTGTTGTTCAGAGAAGCAGAGTGGATTCTCTCAGATGAGACACACAGGGTTATGGTCAAAGGCTTGGACAAGTTAGGATGTGGGGTTTTTTTTTTTCCTTTTCTTTTTTGCTTGTTGTTTTGGCAACCAGTAGGGCTGTGTGTGCCTTGCAGAACATTAGATCAAGCTGGTTGATGGTGACACCATTACTGTTTTATTTTTTACTCTTGGGAACAGTAGGTGCTTACAGTGGCGTTCTCAGCACTGAGAACCCGATTTCTCTTTCCCTGGGAAAGGTTTCTCTTTCCAGTGACTTTTTTTTGTAACTGGATCTGAGGAAAGAACGGATGATAGAGGCATTTTTTCCCCTTTCTTTTATGTTGACTCTCCATGTACTTTATTGGAAGGCAAAATCCTGGCTATCCCTGAATATCAGCCTTGGTCACACAGACTTCCTCAGTCTTTAGCTTTCTGTCTCTCCATACACAACCCAGAGATATCTAGATTAATTTTATACAAATTCAGAGCAAGCAATATTCTGAAAACTACCAGTGCATTGGCTACGATAAAGTCCCCAGGTAATATCTGCAAATTATAAGATCTATAGAGAAAATTTTTTCTCTCAAATACCTCTTGGGCTTTTTTGACTGCTGATTTTAAAATAAATTCTTAGTTCAAGTTCTTGGCTTACTTGCCATTTCAGGGTGATAATACCCGACTTCTTGACCTCATCCTGGCTGAGAAACAGGTTCCCAGTTTCTCTGTTTGCCCCTGAGTATGGAGGGCTTTTCCTCTCCACTGCTTTTTGCCTCCTTTCCCTCCTTTTCCCATTTTTCTCAGGTACCCCTGAGTCATCCCTGCTCAGCTTTGCTGCTCAGGAAATGAACCTCTTTTGTTTTGCATAGGTATTGGACAATCAGATAAAGAAGGACCTGGCCGATAAAGAGACTCTGGAGAACATGATGCAGAGACATGAAGAGGAGGCCCACGAGAAAGGCAAAATTCTCAGCGAGCAGAAGGCGGTAGGTATGAGGAATTGCACAGTTGGTTTTGGAAGAAGGGTTTGTGAACTAGGCCAGGAACTGTACACCTGAGAAGAGTCCATTTCAGCCGATGAATTTTTCTTAGCGTTGTGTCCTGCAGGGTGTGTTGCTAACAGGTAGTTCTCTGCAACTTTCCTAAGAGCAGTAGAGGTGGAGTCTGGCAGGGGCAGGGTGGGGGTGGGTGGAGTCTGGCAGGGGCAGGGTGGGGGTGGCAATGTTGCCTTTTAGGCTTTTTAAGAGCTGATCTGCTATCATCTGGATGGAACATTGTCCTTCAAATGCCCCCTGGCAAAACACCCTGTGGCTCTTCGTCGCCCTCTCACGTCTTTTTTGTCCCTTTTTCTCCTTTCTAATCCAAGTAGGGAGATGTTTCAGAAACTTGCTGCCTGTATGGTTCCCTGACCAGGCTTGTTAATCTGCATATTACCTCACTGAGACCCCACTGAGACTTTCCACATCAGAATCTCGAAAGTAGGGTACTGGGAAGTTGTAATTTTAACCATAATCTTCCCCCACCTCAATTTTTATGATTTATTATGTTTGGGAAATTTTGATGTAGAAAATCTAGGATAGTAGTGGCTCAGTGAGAAGGAATCCCTCAGAAAATAACAACCCTATGGGTGCTGGGAGGTATTAACTTGCAGAGTGAAGTCAGAAGCTCCTGCAGGCTCAGGTCACATGCAGATGACACGGGGATTTCACGAGGCCTGCTTACTTGCAGAATGTCAGGCTCCTAAATAGGTCCTCCTGCATGTTTTTGGTGCAAAGTAATTAGTTAGTGTGGGGACCTGTAATCTCTGTTTGATAGAATGAGTGAATGCCATCCGTTTGAATAGTAAGATCTGTGGTCTTCAGGGTCCCCCTGGTCAGATTGGCTGCATTTCAGGTGAGGTTTTTACCCCAGCCCACGTGGTAAAAGTCTCTTATTCTGGGACAGCTGTCTGTGTGTGAGGTTTCAAAGGTCCCCTGTGTTTCAGATGATCAATGCTATGGATTCCAAGATCAGATCCCTGGAACAGAGGATTGTGGAACTGTCAGAAGCCAATAAACTTGCAGCAAACAGCAGTCTTTTTACTCAGAGGAACATGTAAGTTTTCAAATTCCAACTATGTGCATGATTACACTTTGGTTTTCTCTCTTGGGGCATAAACTCCATTCTTCTGTCTGATGGTGCTGGAGCAGATTTAATTACTTCTGTAGTTTGCCCTCTCCCCAACCCTTCCCAGCCCCATACTTAATGTAATTTTGCCCTCTCTTAAGTGGTCTCTTTCTACCTTGTGTTCTCTTTTGAGCTGGCTTTTCATAAATGCTTCAAATTGCCATCAAATTACAAAGTATTTTGCTCTCTGTAATGAGGCTATTTATAGTTGGCTTTTGGAAAGCTTTGGTCCTTGTTCCCCAGACTTGCCTCCTGTAATTAGCAGGAGGTGAGGTTGTGTGTGTTCAATTGGGCCATCCATTTTGCTGTTAATAAGTTAGGCCCTGGGGGATGACATTTGGGGTTCAGCAAGGACTCTCTGTGTTCCAGAAGCACTTTAATCTTAGCCTTTTCCCCCAAAGAATTAATAATCTTAAGGACTTTTTCCTTAAGCTATCCCTTATCTATCCCTCTTCAGAGATCTTCTAAAACATTTCCATTTGAGTTTAAACCATCTTGGTAGACTGCATTTTGGTCTTGGAGTCAGTCCAGTTTTTGATGTTTCTGGGCAGTCTGGTAGAGAGGTGAGCACGGGCCACCAGAGAAGTATAAGGAATAGCGTTCTTTCTCCTCATTGCCCTTCCTTCCCCAGGGTTCACCTTGATGAGTCATTAGGCTACTCTTGTACTCTAAGGAGGGTCCTTTCCACTCTCCTGTGCAGATTAAAAAAAAAGGTCTACCAAAGGAGTGAAATGTTAGTATCTTTTGCATCCCCCTTGACCATACTTAATCCTGTAGGAGAGGGACTCTGATCTATGAGGACTAAATGGGCCCCAGGTCCCCATGCTGGGATCATACACATGAGGCCAAATCAGAACAAAGCTAACCTGGGAATAACCATGTGGCCAGGTCAGGACAGAGCTAACCTGGGAATGGCCATGATCCACTCATAAAAATACATCTCTAGCTCTGTTTCTATCTGTCCTTCTGAGGGGACATGCTCACTTCTGACAAGACTGTGATTTTGCTTGGCTTCTCCCCCCACCCCCACCAGGAAGGCCCAGGAAGAGATGATTTCAGAACTCAGGCAACAGAAGTTCTACCTGGAGACACAGGCTGGGAAATTGGAGGCCCAGAACCGGAAGCTGGAGGAACAGTTGGAAAAAATCAGCCACCAAGACCATAGCGACAAAAATCGTCTGCTGGAGCTGGAGACAAGGTTGAGGGAGGTGAGAGTGAGGGTGATCTCCCAAGAGGATTTGTTAGAAGACTCAGGGCCGCCAAATTAGCCAGGTGTCAGACTTAAATCAGTGCTTACCCGAGAGGCATTGTGCATGGTGGAGAAGGGTGCAAACTGGGCCTAGGGTTCTGGGTTAGAGTTCCACCTCCACGTCATAAGAGTTTTGTAACCTTGGGCAGCCTATCTTCTCTCTGTGCGTCAGTTTCCTCATTTGTAAAGTGGCCGTGAAAATGGATGTCCCTCATAGGGTCACATGGGGCTTATGTAAATTGGTGCATCTTCAAATGGAGGTTGAGTGATTTTTCCTGTATCCCCATTTAGCAAGGGTCACATGACCGAGTCAGTCATGCACAGAGTTTAGCACAGTGTTGGGTACATCGTGCATCTTGATGACAGTGGCAGAAGTCTCATAATGACAGTGGAAGATTAAAAGACAAACCCAAATGTCAGGTTGGTGTGATGGAAGGTTTTTCTCTCCAGAGGTATAAGGAAGCTGGGGAGGGCAGCCAGATTTGGGGGGAGGAAAATACAACACATATGGTTGTAAACATGTTGAAGTTGATTGAAGCTGTAAAGTTACATTCATACGAGGACTATCCGGAAAATATCCAGCCATATACTATGAAAAATAGAGGCATTTAAGGCTGAATGATTTTCCCAGACAGTCCTCGTATACCCACTCACTGCGTATTTATTAAATGCCTGCCATGTACTAGTTAGTGGCCTGATACACAGTGGTGACAAGACAGACCCAGTCCCTAATCTTGGGGCTGTCAGGCAGGACTGGAAATTCAGGAGAGTGGTCCCTGGAAGTGAGACACCTGGGCTGGGAGTGGAGACACCAAGTTCAGATATTTGTGATGAAATTCTTCAAAGAGCAGATGATCTGTCTTAAAGAAAAGACTATTAACTGGTAAGCAGAAGTCTGAGGACAAAGCCTTGGGGAAAACTCACATTTAGGTATATCTTAATTTGTACTGGAGTATTAAAATGAGGCCAATGCTCCAAAGGACAGTAGTTGTCATGGGTGTAGACTAAGGTGACCAGATTTTAACATTGGTAAAGTGGGACACCATTGACCGGGGGAGAGGGGGTTCTTATTAAAAATTTGGTCTATCTCCCGCCATTCCCTAGCTTGTCATGCATTCTTTCCAAAAATCGGGACATTTTTAAAATGCCGCGGGACGCGGGACAAATTGTTAAAAATCAGGACTGTCCCGCCAAAAGCAGGACAACTGGTCACCCTAGTGTAGACCCTTCCATTTGGACCACCTGGTGTGTATGTTGAAATGCAGATTCCCCTCTCAACCTGTTGGAATGGAATTGAGGTGATGGGGGTGGGGAGTAGGAGTTTGCATTTTTAACAGGTGCCCCAGGATATTCTTATACTTCTAGAGTTTGAGAACCATTCTTCCTGGTTGCCCAAAGCCTTTGGTGATGGTTTAGCTTTTATTATCCAGGCTATATTTTTACTCTTGAGTAGGTTTAAGAATATTTCCCCATAGTGTCAGCCTTACCAGTGTGAGTGTAAATAACTCAGAGTTCTTTGTGTGTGGTAACATTGGCTGGCTCTCTTGCCTTGCCTTTTCACAAATGTCTCTCTTACCAGTTTGGCCTGCAGCTGTAGCTCATCTGGGCAATTAAATGCCCCCAGGAAAGCATGTTGCTTTGTTCTTAAATTAGTCTAGCTGGCCCCCCAAGGATGGTGGGAGAAATTGAGAATGCTTATGAGAGGCGCAGGGTTGTATATGCTCTCTGGGCATTCTGGAGCTTAGCTTTAAATATAACAAGGTGGGTGCACCTTCTCTTTGCTGCTTACTGCTATTGAGATTGGGGGCAGAGGCCTCAGCCTCACATTAGATTCACCTTCAAGGGCCTTGGGCTTTTCCCCCACTGTGTGTGCAGTGTTAGCTCTTCTGTAGCGAAGTGCGTGGAGTCCTGATGGTGGAGGGCTCCTGGGTTCTGCTGTCATTCACTGTGTAGCATCCTGCTCACCTAACTCCACTCAACTCACTGTTACCTGCCTCTCATGGTGTTGCCAAGTGACATCAGGGGAAATTTTAGGCCTGCTAGTAGAGTTGCAGTCTGCTCTGATTGCTGGCCTTCTAATAAGGCAAACAGTGAGTCTAGTGGAGCCAGACTTCCTGGGTTTGAAGCCAGCCCTGCCTTTTTCTAGCTTTGTGACATTTGTAACTTGGTCCCTCCGTGCCATAGTTTCCTTATCTGCAAAATGGAGGTAATAGTAGTACCTCCCTCATTGGGTTGTTATGAAAATGAAAGGTATTAAGAGTGCCTGGCATGCTGTGAGTACTCTTGCTTCTGTCCCACCTGTTGTCATCCTCATCCTCATCTTCACCACAGAGAAATCACAGTGTTGGCTTCAGCTGCTGCTGACTTACCAATGCAGACCTTTCTCCTGTTTCTGACCTGTCCTAGTAGACATTAGACATCTCTGTTTGGATGTCTCCCTTGTTGCTCAGGTTCAACACATCAAGACTGAATTTCTCACCTTTCTCCTCAGACTGGCTCTTCCTCTCACATTCCCAGTCATGGCCTGTAGTCTCCTTCTGTGTAATTCACCTGCCCACAAACACAGGCATCACCTGGACTCCCCTCTGCCCTTTGTTCCCTGTCCCACCTTGAAACAACTGCTAAACCCTGTTGGTTCTCTAGGCTAAATTTTTTCTAAGCCTTTCTTCTTTTGATCCCAATGGACTTGGGATTTTGGTGTCATCTTTTCTGGGGAGCCTTCTCTTACCCTCTGGAGCTGGATAGGGTATCTCCTTTGTGTTCCCACAACCTACTGTATTTTGCTGCCACCCTGTGTACCGCTCGGCAGTCCCTGTTACGTAGGTGGTGAGCTCTCTGAGGACAATAAGCATCTCTCATTTGCTTGGCATTCCTAGTGTCCAACACAGGGTCTGGTTCCTGGGGCTGCCTTGTCAGTGTTTGTTAGGTCAGTAGATATACCCTGGTCTCCCTCCTCTCCATGTATTTGCATGTCTTGCTTTCCCTGCTTGGAATTTTCTTTGAGCTGTTCCTTTGGCTCCTGTATTTTCCAATACACAGATCCAGAGTTACCTCCTCTGCCCCTCTGCTGTGTTCCCACTACCTCTCTAGATGACCTGACCTTGCACTTGACCACAATATGTGGTAATGGTTGGTTTTCATTTTTCTCCCCAATTTGAAGGCAAGACTATCTTTCATTTCCACATTCTATCCCTTTTTACACAGAAGTTGCTGAGTAAAATTTTCCTAAATAAATGGATGAAATGTTGAGTAGATAAATAGATGGGCAGATGGAAAGAAGAATGATTAGTTCATAATGTGACATTAATGCAGGTCACCCAGGGAGAATAAATCAGAGTAAGAATAAACAGAATTCATTCTTATTACATTTGTACTCTAATTATGAAGTGTCCCTGTTACTAATATGATGATATTTATGTCCATTTACTTTTAAATGCTTTTCTAATAAGAGTACTTGTTATATTTTCCTGTAGAGATTGTTACTGTGTGGTTTTTCTTCTGAAACCTCAAGCATTTGAATCTTTATAAGGGATGGTTTGTATATACATTCTCTTATATTTTCTTACTCTTATTGATTTCTGAGACTCATAGAAGTCAGACCCATCTAGTTACATTTGCCCCTTAGTTAAGTGTTGAGAATTTGGTTCCATGACCAAGTTCAAGTTGCACCTTGAACAGCACGTGGCATCCCGGGCTTCTTTATAGTTCAGGTCAACTGAGCATCTCTCTGTCTCTCAGGTCAGTCTAGAACACGAGGAGCAGAAACTGGAACTGAAGCGCCAGCTCACAGAGCTGCAGCTGTCCCTGCAGGAGCGCGAGTCCCAGCTGACAGCTCTGCAGGCAGCCCGGGCAGCCCTGGAGAGCCAGCTTCGCCAGGCCAAGACGGAGCTGGAAGAGACCACTGCAGAAGCAGAGGAGGAGATCCAGGCCCTCACGGTAGGCCCAGGAGCACCCCCTGCCGGTTGCTGAAGTCTCAGCTAGGAGGAATGTGGTGTTGAGGATGCTTGCTCACTCTTGGGAATTTCAAGAGAGGAAAAACAAGATTCCTACAGATGCTTCATGGGCAGAAAGTTGGCTTACATAGGCTTCTTCTCATTGGAATTAAACTACTCGATCAGTTGGTAATATTTAAGTTTTTCTTAGCATCTTGAAAAGTTTCTCCTTTTTAAAATAATCATTGTCATATTTTGAATTTCTATTTCAGCAAAAGTCTATTCACTTGGGTCTTCTACTTTAGTTTTCAGTAATCAAAAAAAAAATTCCTTATACCTTACAGTAGTCTTTCTATTTCTATATTTCTTTTGGGTAACCTCATTTATGTTACCGTTTTTTTCTTTTTTTCAAGTTGTAGATTTTGCTCTCTGTCTTATGTATGTGCATCTGGCATGATCTGGATGGAAAAGATTCTTCTGAATGAGATACTCTCCTTTGGAGACAGCTGCGGCCTCCCCGCTTATCTGAGAGAATACGGTAGTTTATTCAGCTGGAATGTGTTCCTTGGAAGTAGAACTTGGCCGGGGGTGGGGGGGCTCACTAGATTTAGATCTTAGTTCTTTCTAGAAGTCTAAAAATAAGACATTTTTGACAAATTTCTCACAGTTGATTCTTCTTATAGGGACTGATCCAGGCTAACAAAATTTGTAAGAATCTTATATATAAAATGCCATCTTATCAACTTGCAATGGGAAATAACAGCCACCAATTTGCCTAGGATGCTTGGGGTGCCTAATCCTCACATTTTCTTCCCCTTCAGGGAAGTCTTACAAACCCCATTACTCTTGGAAGGTTGCCTGGTGCACCTGGACTCTGGGCATAGAAATCTGATTCAGTTTAATGGCTATTGTCAACCAAGCACCTGCATGTCTCCTAGTCACATTAGGTACCTGCCAAGTGATGGAGGGTACACTCGTGTGCTGGTCAGGGTACCCTTTCCCTTGGGCAGGGCACAATGTTGCTAATTAGCTCTAGTGATTTTTTAAAATAAGGTACCTCAGTGGGGACCTTATTTATTGGATGCTGTCCCCATCTCCATTAGCAAACATCTCTAAACATCTTATAGAGTGGGGTTACTTCTACAGATGATCATGCTAATGTGTTGCTTGTGATTCCTCCTATTTCAAAGCTTATCTGTAGCTAGTTTAAAATAAATTCATTTATTTATTTTAAAGTAGTTTAATCTTAGAAGTTATCTTTCAGCATCAAGTTTGGGGAACCCATTATCTGAACCAATTTGGGAACATGATCTGACAATGCTGGGGTCCTTATGGACCAATCTGGGACACAGGGACTTCCAGTAACTCCTCTATAGAAAATGCTTATGCATCCTAGATTCTCCAAGACTTAAGCCAAGTTCAGGCCTCAACTACAACCTGAATTTCCATCGTCTCTATGAGAACACTTATTAAACACTTGTTGATGCCACATGCCTCCAGTACTTGGTTTGGAAGAAAATAGTTACAGTATCTCTTTATTTATATTCTGCCTTGTTTCAAAATGCATTGAAAGCAGTTTGGAAAGATATAAACAGTGTAACAGGATAAAATAAGAAAGAAAAGACAAAAGAGAAAATAAGTCTATAGAAGGAAAAAATACAAAGGGAGTGTTCACACAAAGAACCCCTTATACACTTTCAGGAGTTGGGTGGTTGAGGGAGGAGGCGGCCAGATAACATTCCTTAGCTACTAAAGGAGACACCTAATCATCCAACTATTATAAGTAATCTATTGTATACTAATATTTTGCCCCTGTTTGAATACCCAAGCTCTGAAAGAAAGAGGAGACATCAGTAATTTAATACATACTTAAATCAGTCCACACTGTGTGCCTAGTGCTGTGTCTTTAGCCTTTTCTCCCCAGGGGATTGACCTATATTTCCTCTAATCCTTTTACTTTGGAGTGAAAAGGACACATTTATCTCACTGCTCTGTTGGAATTAGGAGGGAGGGGAGTGGCTATGTATCTTCTCCTTGGGAAGGAGAGGGGTGTAATATAGAGCATGTGTCACTGCTGTTTATCTGTGGGGAAATTAGTCTTTGAATTCTGTCTTGCTGCAGGTTGGGATGTGCTGTGTCTAATGGCTGCTGGGAGCCTAGCACAGCAGCCAGTCACGACTTAATTTAGTCCGATGAGATCACTGCCTCAGAGCATCCTCTTAGAAAAAAGGAGAAACAGGCCTCCCTAGGTCTAGAAACTAGGGCTATACCAGTCTTGCAGATGAAGATGCCATGGAAAACAACAGCTTGTTAAAAATGATGGCAGAGGAGTGCCTTTGGTCAGACAGCTGTTTGTAAGCCCACCAGGCAGGAATTTCTCCCCCAAGTCGGTTTGCTGCCTTTCCGTTTTGAGGCTGCTGGCTTTTTCTCTCCCTTCCTTTTTATCATGTCATATAAACCTGGTTATGGACTGCATTTGGTTGTTGCCTGTACGACTTTGTTGAATTTGTTCTAAACATTGTATTTTTCAAGAGGAAGAGAAAATGGTCACAAATACAGTTCTCTCTCTCTCTCTCTCTCTCTCTCTCACTCATTGTTTGAGGCCCAAGTTCAGACCCAATATAAGCATCAATCAAATTAAATCAGCTGGATCTAAAATTATCTTCCAGGAGGTTTGTGAGTTTCACAGCAGGCTGTTTTATCAATAAAAGGGAATAGTCAAATGGGCTATTATTTCTTATTTCTAAGAGGCCTCTGGAAGGGGAATAGTTACCTTGTTTGGCCTCAGCTCCTGGGCCAAATTAGATGGAGTGCAGCTAAATTGAAGCTGGGACAAATTACATGGAGTGCAGTTAAGTTGAGGCTCTGCATTGAAGAGCTTGTCAGAGGCTACTGGGAAGCCATTGTTGGTCTTTTCCCTCAGGTTTTCTTTTCCCCCCACTCTCACTTTGCCTGTCCTGTCTATTGCATTTGCATTGAAATTCTCTGGCCATTAACAGTTGAATTGAATCAAGGTAGAGACAACAGGAGAGTAAAATTTAAACATAAGTCCCACACCTTTAAGATGCTTGGGTGGTGCTTATTGGTAGAAGAGAGAATTTTCTGATTGGACTTTCATCTAAGGAAGGGAGTTTGAGCATGCAGATGGGTGACCGCAGATGGGTGACCGCAGATGAGTGACGGTTACTCTGAAGGGGGTAGTGGTGTGGCATGGGTGTGTACATCAGGAAGGCCCCATGAACACATTTTGTGTCTGTGCCCTCCCGTTCTTTTACTGATTTTGTTATTGGTTTTGTTAATGTTGAATAATCAAGAGTCTGAAGCTAGGGACA
Source organism: Craseonycteris thonglongyai (assembly GCA_004027555.1). Classification (NCBI taxonomy): domain Eukaryota; kingdom Metazoa; phylum Chordata; class Mammalia; order Chiroptera; family Craseonycteridae; genus Craseonycteris; species Craseonycteris thonglongyai. Next base: position 7,816 of record PVKE010027918.1, on the reverse strand, counting down.
GTAATGAAAGGAACACTCCCAGCATCGTATGATTATCAGGTCACATAGTCATCCTCTTTCCTCTTTGATTTGTTAAAATCATTAGTCAGTGCATGCCCTCTTTTTTTTTTTTTACATAAACATCAAACCCTATATTTAATTAGTAATCCATCGGGGTGATAGCCAAGATGTGAAAGTAGGGCATCTAAGGTGACAATTTTGCTTGGTGCCTGCCTTCGCAGGGAGAGGTGGTGGATGGATGTCTGGAAACTTGAGTGTTCTAGAATCCTGACCATGGATCCTAGAAAGTGGTCAGGCATCTAAATACTGGTTTCCTTTCCTCAGCTCAGCAGGTATTTTTCTCTCATCAAGGCTGCATTATAATTCTCTCTCTCTCCCTTTTTTAATTTCTCTTGTAACTTTCCTTAAAATAATGAAGACATAAGTACTCCTCAAAGAGTGCCTCTCTGGTTTTCGAGCTGAAACCTGTCCATTTTACCTTATTGACACTCAACCCCCTGCATCTGTGGCTCTCAAAGTGGGGTCTGTGGATCCCTGGAGGTCCCCAAGGTCAGATTATTTTCATAATATACTAAGATGTCATATGACATTTTATTGGGATAACATTTACATTGATTGTGCAAAAGCAATGTTATTGCTATTTTAAAAGAAAATACAAATAATTGAAAAATTATTTATTAATTATTGCTTTTTTTGTGTATTTGTTCACAACTTATTTCACGGAAACATAAAACATGCTTCTTGACATCAGTCCAACAATTGTTAAATGCTTATAGTATTTCCAGCAGTCACAGTGGGATCAGCTCTACATTTTGTGTTTAGATTTCACAGTCAATAACAAAGCAAAAGCCATAATGATGGTAATTCATTACCTTATACCCTCAAAGAGGATTGCCACTTGATGTGTCAGAAATGATCCAAAGGCCTCATAATGATAAATTTTAAAGAAAATAGTATTAGCGACTGAAACTCTAGACTACAGTGGGGGCAGTTAAACAAGTTTTAAATGGTGTGTTATTTGTAAACTTAGCTATTGTTAAGAAAGTAGAATAGGGTATCTATCCTCAAGTCTAGGCCAGGGAGCTTTTTTTATGAATGCTGTTTTAGGCTGTGAAAGAATTTACTTTCAGCTTCCTATTTCTCTCTTTGAGAGATTTCACACCAAATAGTCATTTAGAGCAGCTACAGCCAGTGGGCCAAATTTAGTCTGCCTCCTGTTTTCTGTCAATAAAGTTTTATTGGCACACAATGACGCTCACTTGCTTACATACTGACTATGGCTGCTTTTGTGCTGTGAGAGCAGAATTGAGCATTTGTGACAGAGACTGAATGGCCCTCAAAGCCAAAAGTATTTACTCTCTGGTTGGTTAAAGAAAATGTTTGCTCACTCCTGTTCTAGAGATTATTATCCTAAGGGCCTTATTCTTCTTGCCTTTTGTTCTTGGTGATCAAGCAGTGCACTCAAGGGAGCTGGAGAGTCTTGGGGCCAGGCTGCTGCTTGCTCACAGATAACATTTTAACAGCAGTACTTTGGGTAAATAGTACTTACCCCATTCATTTAATCAATCTCTTGAATTATTGTTGGATAAAAAGCAGGTCAATTTTTGGAAAAAAAAACATTATAATCTATTAGATTAGTCCATGAAAATATTGGCTAATGTTTTTGGAAGTTGATTCTAAATAACTTTATTTTTGAATCTGTGAGTCTGTCTATGCAACTATCTATTTTTTTTTTGACAATTTTTTCCAGTGCTCTTTATTATTTTGTGTAGGTTTAGGTTTCCAGTTGTCATTTTCCTTCTGCCTGAAGGACTTCCTTTAACATTTCTTATAGTACAGGTGTGTAGGTGACAAATTCATTTAGCTTTTGTATCTCTGAAAAAGTCTTTAGTTCACCTTCATTTTTGAAAGAGATTTTTGGTAGGTATAGAATTCTAGGTTGGCAGGTATTTTGTTTTTGTTTTTCCCCTTTCAGAATACTTTAAAAATGTTGCTGTACTGTTTTTCCATCCTTTCCCAATCCCCCTTGGTTAGAAATCTACTTTCTTCCCTTTGTTTCTGTGTATGTAGCTTGTCTTTTTCTCTGGCTGGTTTTATGATTTTGTCTTTATTACTGATGTTAAGCAGTGTGATTTAGCTTAAGTTCCATCATGTTTCTTGTGCTTAGGTTTATTGAACTTTTTGCATCTGTGAGTCTGTGGTTTTCATCAACTTTGGAAAACCTGTGACCATTATTTCATCAAATACATACTTTTTTCACCCCTATACTTCTTTAGGGACTCTAATTACATGTATATTAGACTATTGGAAGTTGTCTCACAATTCATGGATTCTCTCTCTGTTCTGTTATAAACTTAAAACATTAATTTATGGCAAAATTGACATATAAGAATATATCACAGCTCTAAAATTTTTGACTTATTTACTAGTTTCTGATGGAGACTAATTTCTTTTTTTAAGGGAAGGATTGCTTTTGCTTCTGCCCTAAACTAGGCATATGGTGCCACAGTCCACTTTGTCTCTCAGATCAAAAGTCTATTAGGGCATCCTTGATGCCTTCTTTCCTTTGGCTCTATCAGCAGGTTTTATACATGTGCTTCCAAAAGAGATCTCAGTTCCTTACACTGCTCTCTGTCTTGCCATCATCCTATTCCAAGCCACTACCCTCTCTTTTTTGAATGACAGTGTTTCCCTGCTCTTTCTGCCTCTGTTCTGTTTTGATCTTTTCTTCTTTCTCCATTGTCACAGTGACAATCAGATTGTGTCATTCTGCTTCTTAAAACCTCTATTGTCTTGCAATTAATTGCATTTTGAATGAAATTCAGACTCTTTTCTGGGCCTTCAAGTTTCTAGGCCCCTGCCTACTTCTTGCTCTACTATCATCTTGGGCCACTTTTTCCTTTTCTTGCTATGCTCTAGCCAGATGGTTCTCAAAAATTGTTTGGCTACAACCCACCAAACAATACATTTTACCTTGCATTCGAATACAAAATAGCATAGATACTGTATCTCATTGATTTTAAGCTATCTCAAATCAAGATGCATCTTATCATCATAACCTTTATATGATTATATAGTCATATAGACATAAACATGTTATAGTTTAATTGACAGCACTTTTTTTTTAAAGGTAGAAGTATTTTTTTCTTTTTAAATATATTTTTATTTATTTATTTTTGACAGAGAGAGAGAGAGAGAGAGAGAGAGAAAGAAAGAAAGAGAGAGAGAGAGAGAGAAAGAGAACTGAACTGGGGGAGCTCCCAGTTCAGCATATGGTTCCGCACGGCTGGGGCTGGGATTCGATCCTTGGTCCCCGGTGCTGCAAAGTGAGCGCTTAACCCACTGAGCCATCCCGGCTTCCCTGACAGCACTTTTTTTTTAATGTTACATAAACTTGGGCTAGTGTTACAATTGATAGCAACTTAGACTCGATGAATTATGGTATCTGAAACAAATTTCCTACAACATTGCTTACCTTCACCATCCAAGGTATGTTCTGTTGTTTTCTGTTCTATCCTGTTTATTCCATTTCATTGGATAAACAAACAAAAAAACCCACTTGTCATGCTTGCTATTTGGTCGCAGCTTGAAGTTTATAAAACTCTGCTCCAGCCACGCGGGTATTTTTTGTTGTTGTCGTTCATCAAATGCACCAAATCCTTTCTTGCCTCAGTGTTTTTGCACGTGCTCTTTCCTGTTTTGTGCATGGCTGGCTCCTCATCATCCTGCAGGTTTCAGTTTAAATGTCATCTCTTCAGAGAAGCCTCCTTGACCACCCCATCTAAGTAAGTTCCTTTCAACCCCCCTTACTCCCTTTTTCTGTCTGTTTCCTTTGTGGCATTTGTCACTGTTTGTAATTGGTCACTTGTTTATGTTGTCTTCCCTCACCAGACAAAGGTGTGGGCCCTCTATGTTCTGTCCTGCCACAGTGTCTGATGGATATAGCATACACTCCAGAAATCCTGGTCAGCTCAATGAATGCTGCTGTTTAAGAGCAGCCCTGCCTTTATAGTTATTCCAAGGTCACTGTGAGGTTTCTGAATCTCAGCAGCTTTTGATTAAAACAAAACAAAACAGTCCCAACTTTGTCCTGGCTACTGTCCTTGTCTTTGTGTCTCTCTCAGAAGTAGTCTTGAAGGGGAGTGTCAGTTAGAGGGAAGAGGGAAAGCTTAGGAATTGGGAATAAGACAAATGCAGGAGAGTAGAAACTTTATTATCATTTTTCTTTCACGCATCCCTAGGTATTAATATGAATGTTCAAATATATTTGTAAGTAGGCATGTGTGGTCTAAATAGTTCATTGTTGGATGTCAGCTGTAATTAAAAAAAAAGTTTAAATTAAAAAAGTAGTTAATTGTTATGAACACAGCATCATGTGTTTCTATAACTTTTGCTTCTGATGTTGGGGATGACTTGATGAATTCTTTGAAAAACAGGCGCTAGGACTGCTGCAACAGCATTCTTGGCTTTGTAGGCAATGCTGTTCTCTTTATTTGACCCGTAGCATGTAGAATTGTATTCTTCCCTATGGAAAATTTATAATCAACTTCTTACCTTTTAGGCACATAGAGATGAAATCCAGCGCAAATTTGATGCCCTTCGTAACAGCTGTACTGTGAGTATTAACCAAAGATGATTAAAGTAACATAAAACTAAAACTGAGAAGGCAAAGGGGGACATCTCTTTATGATATCAGTGACTGATTTTTGATACAGACTTTCAGCTTGAAGCAGTCAAACTGATGGGGCTTTTCTGAAACCCCAAATAACTCAAGTGTCTTGGGTTTCTGCCAGTTTTAAAAACTTAACAACCATTCTTCACGTTTGAGGGGGCATAGTTGTAATGGTTCAAATAATTCTCATTGTACAACCACAAATAGGTTTTAGCAGCTGCAACAAAGGTCCCAAGGCAGCTCCTCTTCAGTGTATAAAGTTCTGAGGCTAGCCTAAGCCAGCGACCGTCCAGAGATGAGGGGCAGTTATGTGTGTGAGGCTACTCCAGCCCACTGCCTCTGAGGGAGGAAATGCATGAGTTCTTGTCCCTGGGAACTAGAAATTTAAACTTCCTAACAGGTAAAATCTGGTTTTCTAACATGCAAATTTAAAATCTAGGACTCTTGGGAGGTATTATTTATATTGAGAGAAATAAATTCTATGAGCAGGTAAGCATCTTTCATAGGTTATGTAATAGGGTAGGGTCAGTGGAAATGCAGTCTATTTTTGATCAAAATGCAAGCCTGAAATAGGTGCTTTTCAGAAGATAGGGATGTTATCTTTATTCACAGTTCCACTGCCTTTCTTTGGTCCTTTCATTGCTTTATTACCTCCTTAGTCAGTCCTGGTGAGCTTCTCTCCATTTGCATTATTTGCATGTATGAATTTCCAGACCTCCCCACACCCCACATACATAGTTTATTTTCTTTTAATTAACTCTTTCTTTCCTCTTTACCTACTCTAATGGGACATTAAGTCCCAATGGTATATGCTTCCCCCCTTAATTTAGGTATAAAGTACATACAGTAAAGTATATAAAGTGCACTAATCCTAAGTGTACAGTTCAATGAAATGTTACACGTATAAACATAGATCAAGATACAGAGCCTTTTCAGCCTCATCTTCTTCTCAAAAGCATCCTTCGCCCAGAGGGTAACCAGTATTCTGACCTCTGATACCATAGATTGGGTTTGCCTGTTCTTGAACGTCATTTAAATGGAATCATAGAGGATGTGCTCTTTTGGATTTAGTTGTTGTTTTTTTTTTTGACTTAAATTGTCTGTGTAGTTCATCTTTGTAGTTGTAACTGTCAGAATTTATTCTTTTACATTACAGTGTAGTTGTTTCCAGTATATGAATGGAACAGAGATTTATTTATCCACTCTCCAGTTGATGGACGAATTAATCTTTTTTATGAATAAAGATGTTAGTAAATATTCTTGTACAAGTCCTTTGGTGGCTGTAAGCACTTATTTCTAATGAGCATGTACCCAGAAGTGGAATAGCTAGATCCTGAGATGTGCCTCTTGTTTGACTCTAGTGGCCACTGGTGGATTGATTTTTGGTCTGTATTTTCTGTTACTGATGTCTGGGTCAGGGTAGGCCCGCCCTACAAATGTCTATTGATTTCCTCCATTCTCACTTCCCTTCCTCGGGGAGTTGATGCATTCTGTTCCTGTACTCTTTTGCTGTACTTTTTTTAGTTCTTATTGTCTTGGTTTTTTATTTTACACAAGAATTATTTCCTTACATTACATACATATACTCTTAAATATCACTGAATAAAATATAGATCATTTTTTAACTGATTTTTTTTATATTTCTCTTTTTTTCTAAAATAAACTTGGATATATTTTAAATGTGTACCTCAGCAATGCTTCATCTGGAGGTTTATTTTCTTCTTCTTTTAGTCTTTTAGCTTAAGAACTTTTCTTAAACATTTTTTTTGTAGTTTAATTGAGGTATAAATGGAGTACAGTTACCTGAGGAGTTTTGACATGTGTATACACCTATGAAACCAGCAAAACAATCAAAATAATGAACGTATCATCACCCTCAGAAGTTTCCTTGTACTCCTTTGTAATCTGTACTCCTCCACATTTTTAATATTGGAAGTTTAGTTTTTAATAGAATATGACAATATGTAGAATAAATTCAATTCCTTTCTTAGCTTATGTCATTTTAGACTCTCAGATTTGCTTTTTCTGGAGCAGTGACTTCTAATCCTTCCTATACTTACGCCTGACATTCTATGAAGAAGCCTCTGGGGGCCTCTTCAAATGGGAGGAGGAACTTCCCCCACAATTCAGCTAGAGCAACTGGGTGGCTCAGTGGTCTAGACCAGGGGTGACCAACAAGTCGATCACGGTAGACCGGATCGCTCACAATGTCTGGGGTGGAATTCCGTGTACCATGGACTTTGAAGCGATTGTAGAAGACAAAACTTTCAAGCAATAGTTTAATGCATTCTGGGACTTTGCCAAGGTCATAAATTCCTAGAATTCTGACAGTATGACACTGTGATCTCCACCCACCCAGACAATACATTTTGACTTATGTGTTACACTTGTCACCGGACGCAACGTGTGAATGCAACAGTTACGACTCGACTCATCGAAGAACACAGTCAGTTAGCTTGAATATTTGGTAGTGTCATACGGTAGCTTCTTTTCTTTTGTATTAACAGTATTATTATCAATCAATATTATTTATCCTTGGTGACCACGTTGAGTTTCAATTTTTCTTCTGTTTAAAATGTAAGTATCTTTTCTTTGTTTTAAATTAAATTGCTTTTCTTACCTATCTATTTACTTGATAAGTGAGCATTCTCGGCAACAGATCTCTAAACTGCGGTCATTACACTGAGAGAAAAATAAGGGACAGTATTACAAATATATTAGGCATAACAATAATTCTATTTAAATTAAGAAGTCAGTATTGTAAACCGTAATAAATATATTGTCACTTTAACATACTTCTTGTAAATTTGAATATATCTATATTAGACTTTAATATACTTGTATTGTTGTCCCCGATCGTAATATGCAGTATTGTTATTATTTCTCTCAATGTAATGGAGATAATTGCCGCAGTTCATGAGTTTTTGAATTTTCTAGGAAAATACTTAATTCAATATTTATTCTTTAAATTGTCATATTTCTTTGCATTCTAGTATACCCATGAACATGAGTAGTAAACCGAAAAAATTGAAAACTTATCACTTCAATGAAGAATGGGAACTCGATTACTTTTTTACAATGGTGAATGATAAATGTTGTTGTTTAATATGCCTTACCTCGGTAGCCATTGCTAAAAAGGGTAAT
>PVKE010027917.1:0-21277 GCA_004027555.1 Craseonycteris thonglongyai | reverse complement strand
CTTTCTTTTCTTTTCTTTCATTCTAAAGGTAGAAGCCACTAGAAGTGTGACCAAACTGAGAAAGAAGTATAACAGATTTTCCAACTTTAAGAAATTCTATACAGAAATTTTATATTCATAGAACATAGAATATCTAGATATTAATACATTGTAAAAATTGTTAATCTTTTCATTTAAACTTTTTATTATAGTAACAAGGGCTCAGTCAGAGAATATAGAAAAATACTAAAAAGAATAGAAAGTCATCCATAATCTGCATTTTGTAAAAAGAACTAAGATGGTTGATACACAAAGTTGCTGTCAATAGTGGTTAAGAATGCCATGGTTATTGTGTCACCTAATAAGTCAGTAGATTACTATTGTGGCAAATTTCATTTCTCAAAGATGACTGCAACAATATCTCCCAGTCCTTATATTCTTCTTACAGTGTGAATTTGACATTCCTCCCGTGGACAAGTGGGTGTCTATGCTCCCTCTTCTTAAATCTGGATGGATTTCTGACTAATGGAAATAACACTTAGGTGATTGGTGAGGACAAGTATAAAAATGTGATAAACTTCTGCTTGTTACTATACAGATAGATACTCACTCTCAGGACCCAGCCATCATGCCAGGAGAAAGCCTGATCAGCTTATGAAGAGGCCCACTGCACACAGCCCTGGCTGAGCTCTTAGAAGTCAGAACTAATTGTGTGACTGAACCAGCATGAAAGTAAGCCCCCCACCAGGTGAGTCACCCCAGGTGATGCCATGTGGACAGAAATGATCTGTAACTATTGAGATTCATGAATGAAATAAATTATTGTTTTTATTTTAGAGCACTAATTTTGGGGGTGGTTTATGTGGCAATAATTACTTATATAAACAGTAAGAGCTATAATAACTGAAATAGTAAGGATTTATTGTGGGGCAACACTGAAAAGGGTTTTAAATGTAATATCTCAGTTCATTCTCACAATAATCCCCATGGCATGGAGAGTATTAATACTCCCAATTTATATATTGGGATATATTGGGTTGGGTTAAATAATTCATCCACCAGCTAGCAAGTGGCAGAACTGGGCTATAAACCAGGAGTTCTTGCTGCAAAGCCAATCTTAACTAAAACACTGAGCAGGTAGGAGAAAAATTCCACTTAATTAAGATCCAGTGGTTATTCTGGAAATGCAGCTGAGTCAGGATATGCTGCCCCTGGCTGAGCTCAACCACATTGTCCTTGTTCTAATGAGAAAGACACACAACTAGATGGACTACCCACTTTCCAACACAGATCAGAGCATTTACTGTCATAACAGGGTTCTCTCTCCAACCTCGGTGATCCTAAGTCTAGAATAAAAAATAGCCAATCAGTTTATCTGTTGCTTTCAGTTTTATATCCCACATACAAGTGAAATCATATAGTTCTCAACTTTTTCTAAAAAGAGAACCATATGATTTCACTCATATGAGGGGCATAAAACTGAAAGCAACAAATGAGCAAGACAAACAGACAAATATGCATAGACACAGACATCAATTTAGTGGTTACTGACGGGGAGTGGGGAGAGGGACAGTAGAAGAGGAGACAAAGAGGGCAAATATATGGTGATGGAAGAAAAACTGACTCTGGGTGGTGAACACACAATGCAATATATAGGTGATAATTTTACTAACGAATGTCACATTAGTAAATTTAATAAAATAAATTAATTAATTAAAAGACTGACCATTAAAAAATAGGCAATCTATTACCAAAGGTTTTTAAATAAGATTTTAATATTGAAAACAACATATTGTAAAACAAATTAGAAAGTTCAAATAAATATAGATTTTAACAGACTCATCATAATAGTACTCAGAAATAACCACAGTTATTTTGATATATTTCCTTCCTCTCTTTTTTCCAATTTCTATTTTTTATATTATCATTAAACTCATAGGCAATAAAGTTTTATATTCTGATTTTATCACAATTATGTAATCAGCTTATTCCTGTATCATTCATAAAAAACCTCTGAACATATTTTTAAATGGTTGTAAAAGAATAATCTCCACAGGTATAGAATAATTCACATTTTACCGAAGGACATCTGGTTGCTTTTATTTTCTTTCCTCTTATAAATAATTCTGCAATGAACATCTTTCTTACAATTTCCTTAGGATAGATTCCTAGAGCAGAAATCACTGAATTAAAAATAATTTGTTAAGAATCTTGTTATTTATTTCCATAAAGGTACTACATCACACACCTAGTTTAAGGGTCACAACTTACTCTGGGTCTGTCCCACATTATTTATCATTTAAAGTATTATTTGATAGGTTACAAGTGGTATCTTTTAATTCAATTTTCATTTAGTCAATTACATGTTTTGGGGATTCAAAATGATCTGATGTGAGAGAACACAGTAATTAATATAATACTAAAACAATACAATTCTAAAATAATGTATTAATATAATACCAGCTACCTTTTATTGAATACTAACTTTGTACTTGGCATCTATTAGTGCCTATACATACATTTCATCTATATGACAACACTAAAAATTAACTATTTTATCTTTTGACCCATAGTTCAGGAAGCTGAAGTTCAGATAAAATGAGTTACTAGCTTAAACTACAGTGTGTCCATGCTAGGGATACCAATCCAGATTTGTCTAACACCAAAACTTATGCTCTTCCTATTATTTTAAAATATCCATTGGGCTAATGCATTACTGTGGTAGATAAGTAATAAAAATTATAAATAATTCAAGTTAATTATCCTTACCTAACTAATATATGGATGTAGTATTATATATGGGAGGAGAACAGTCTTCCAAATCATATTTCCCAAAGAATAATGAAATAAATGTTCTACTTTTTGACACATAGCTATGAAGTAAGTGAATTTGTGAATTAAAAATTACTATTCACATACAGCAACAGTTCACAAATAAATTTTTAGGTTACAGGATTCCTTTACATTCTTAAAACTTACTGACTTCCCAAAAGAGCTTTTATTTATGTGGGCTATATTTCTTAATGTTTAATATATTAGAAATTAAAACAGAAAATGCTTATATAGTTATAAATTCTTTTTAAAATAATAAACCCAATGCACTTTACATAAAAGCATATTCTATGGGAAAATACTACTTTCCAAACAAACAAAAAATTTATTCAGAAGAGTAGCATTGTTGTACAATTCTGCAAATCACTAATGTTTAATTTAGAAAAGGACTAGGTTCCCAAATTCTGCGTCAGCCTCTCAATTTCCTATGATATCACAAGTCATGTAGCCTCTGTAAGATTCTACTTTAAATATATGAAAGAATAAGCATAAAAAAGACAAATAAAATTAATATCATCATAAAAATAGTTTTGATCTTACAGAACGTATGAAAGAGTCGCACATTTCATTAAAAACTGTTAGTATAAGTATACAGAAGGTTGCTATTCACTTAAAATTTAATAGAAAAAAAAGAGTGCTTCCAAATATCTGTATTACCATAGTGTAGAAAATGATTTTGGGGGGAAAGCCAGGATGGCTCAGAGGGTTAAGCACTTGCTTTGCAGCCCAGGGGACCTAGGATCAAATCTCAACCCCGGCCAGTGCAAACCCATATGTTGAACCAGGGTGTACTTCCCATGCAGTAGGCCCCCAGTTTGGTTCTCATGCCCCCGCCCCCCAACCACCACCATTCAGCCCCTGGCTTGAGAGGGCATGCCTCCCATGCGGGAGGCCCCCAGCCCAGTTCTCAAATTGCGTGGCCCCCGCCCACCTGTGTGGTATGAAACCATGTCAAAAACTGATGATGTACAACTATGGAGACTGCTCTGGGCCCTCCCTCTTCTCTCTCTCTCTCTCTCTCTCTGTCTCTCTGTCAAAAACAAACAAATAAATCTTTAAAAATAAAAAGAAAATGATTTTTTGAATTGACACAAAAAGTAGAAACCTTTAAGTTATGGAAACAGTTTTTACTAAAACAGAAGTAAAAAAAAAGCATGAAATACAAAGAGTACCATTTCACACTCATCAGATTGGCAAAAATAAACAAAAGCCCTGAAAATTAAGGACTAACATACTGTTGATGTGAATGTAGCAACCACTTCAGAAATATAGCAGACACTACTGAATGCCCACTTGTTACCCACTTACCCTCTTCTTCCTTCCTAACAGCATATTTTGTTCCCATTATCTCCTTTCTCCTGATAACGTTCTTTAAGGGAAACAGGCCCCATCCCTAGTCAATTATCAAGGTCTTGACTAACCTTGTAAGTAATCAATTAAGGCATTGATGTGTGATTTCATTTTTGCCGATGAGATACAAAAGAAAGCCAAAGCAAGGGAAGTTCTAGGAAACTCTGATCATTGTTTTGTCTGTACATGATTCCTTGAAAACATGAAGAGAATAAGTCATCGAATCAATGAATTAACCAAAGCTAGAACAGCCCTACTTCTGGACTTCTTATTATGTGAAGTAATAAATGTCTTTATTTAAGTCACTTTGCACTCCATTGCCTGTTATTTGTAGCTGAAAGCATCCTAATAAAAAGAAGCGAAGAATTTTGCAGTATCTAGTATACTTACCTATACCTATAGTCATCCTGCAAGACCTGGGAATCCCACTTCTAAAAACATAAGCCAGACAAGCTGACCCATGTGAAGTAGAAGATATATAAAAGAATTTTTCTTATAGTCTCATTTGGAAAAACTGAATGCAATTTTGTAGTTAATTAATGAATAATTTAAATATTTTAAGTAAATATTTTTAATTATAAGAGGTAGGAAATTATTAATACTAATGTATTTGTAATCCCATTCTCTGTCCTTCCTGGAATAAGGATACCATTATCTTGAATTATGAGATAAAGGCCACCCCCTATAAAGCAACAAGCTAGAAGAAGCCCAGGTCACTGACTGTGTGGAGGGTCATGCCAATCCTGGATTCCCTACTTGGACTTTTACACAAGTGGGAAATCAATTTCTATATTGTTTAGCCTACTCTTACTTTAAGTTTTTGATGGCTCATGACTGATTCTGACTTTATTTAAACAAATACAAAAATATGGACTGAAAACATACCACTAAGTCACAATAGTGGAAGCCTCCACCATACAAGGAAAAAGGTAAGTGGATGGAGAGCAAACTAAGGATATTTCAGTTTTATTATATTCTTATATTCTATTTTTAATTAAGAACCTAAATAATAATAAATTAATTTAATTTAATTAAATGTTAATCTTTGTTAAATCTAGGTGGTATATACTCTATTTTTTGTTATTCCCTGTACTTAACTTCTCAAAAGCCATGGATGATATAGGTAAAAATTTACCCCTCCCCAAAAAAAAGGGAGAAGGGAGGGAGAGAAGGAAATGATAATGCCTTCTCATTCAAAAAGAAAGAAAGGAAGAAAGGGAGAGAGAGGGAGGGAGGGAGGGAGGAAGGAAGGGAAAAGAAAAAGAAAGAAAATATGCACTTTCTATATAAACAATATCAAGATTCAATTTATCTCTTATTAAACTAAAGATTAACACTACCCAATGAGGGTGCAGAGATTGGGAGAATACACCTTTTCTAAAAGGCAATCTTATAATTATAGCAAATTCATTAGAAGAATGTCAGCTCTATGATCCATCAATTTTACCTCAAAATATTACCTTAATAATCTTTATTGATCATAAAGATTTAGTTAGAAGCATTTTTATCATAATTTTGCTTATAATTTTGAAAAACTGAAAAGCATACAAATGCCCAGCAAGACAGGCTGGTAATATTGACCACTATCTGTGCAGATGATCATATACTATACTCCCACTACAACTGATGATATCCAGGTATATTTGACAATGTAAGTTCACAATTGTCTTAAGTGAAAAAAGTTAGAAAGCAGTTGATTTTTGTACATTAATTTTGTGTTCTGCAACTTTACTGTATTCTGGGTGGTGAGCACATAATGCAATACACAGATGATGTAATGTAGAGTTGTACACCTGGAAATGATGTAATTGTTACCAACCAATGTCACCCCAATAAATTTAACAATTAAAAAAAAAAATAGAAAGCAGGTGAGTTATAAAACTAAAAGGCTATATACCATCCAGTGCTGATACTGGATACTGGGAATTCACATTTTTTTATTTTCCTCTTATTATAATCGTTATTTTCTTTCTACAACAAACTACTAAAAAGTGTCATTTGATGGCTATAGGTAAACCATAAAGTAAAATGCAACAGTTGATTGCAACAAGTCTAACAGTAGTGGTCAATTTATTTCTTATACTTAATAAATGTATAAATGGTTCCTAATAGCATAGACTTCTGTGTTCTTCTGTCTTGTCTCTTAAAACAATATTCATATATTTTTCAATAAGTTTGTAAGCATCTCATACTGGAGATACTGAGGGAAATAATACAATTTGTACATATTCCACCAAAATCAAAGGACAACTGGAGATGTTCCCTACCTAATAGTGAAGATATTTGTTTGTTTACTAATGAAGGATATTGTTCATAAAGGACAAGTCAAAGGAAGAAATGAAGTTCAGAAGGGCCAACTATAAATTTAAACGCACGTTAAGATTCTAGCATCTTATGTGGTAGGGGATAGATACATCCTAAATTGGTATTACTTTTTCTTAATATTTTCTCTCGTGTACTTTCTAATATTAATTACAACAAACCCTTAATGCCAAGTATTTTTCTTCTACGTTCTAAGACCTATATCTTTGTTTTGGCTTCGTATTTTGAATGACTCTGTTGCCTCCAATGACAATATAGTGTTAGACAAGAGATGTTAATCTGGATACAAACCAGAAGCCTCTGAAAGCTGCTCAATTTCATTGTGACATGTGGCCGCATGCACACATCTCTTTTTAATGGTCTGTTAGTTGGGCCGTACTAGCTCGCTTGGCAAGTGTCAGCTTTCACCCTCCTAAGCAGAAGTGTTTCTTGCCACAAATGAGTAGAGAAGACCCTTCCTCAGTCAAGGGATGGCACTTCTGGAGGCAGAACAGGTAATGCCTTGGGAATCCCAAGGTATCTCTGGGAAACTTATACCTGGTAGCTTTTGGAAAACTTCAACTCCCTTCCCTGGAAGGGCCTAAGAACGGAATGAGCAAAGTCATTTCATATGCCTTAATACCCCAAATTAAATACTAACATATATCCATATTTAAGTATCCTTTCCCTCCTCTGCAATCAGATTTACTATTTTAATCTACGTTTAGCTTTCCACCACCCTTATAATCACCATTATTGAAATATTAGTTTCATTACATTGATATTACTATTTTACTCAAATCTATCTTCTTCCTTATTGGCCTCCATAATTCAACAATCTCCTTTATTTTTCCCTAAAATTCACTATAAGTATGTATTCCCTCTGTCTTTCCTGCTTGCATTTACCACCATAATAACTGGTAAAGAGATCAAAATCTACCTACTCTGTTCCCCACAAACTAACACACTACTGTTTATCTCATTAGCTTTGACTCTCTCTTTAATAGCTCCTCAAAATATTTCCTTCTTATCTTCAATAGGTATCATTTTAAATACAGTCTAGTAACCCGAAGTACATTGGTAAATTGCTCTCAACGTCTCACATGTTCGGACTACAAATAGGTTTGTCGTTTCTTTGGGATTACTCAGGAATCTGTATCTAGCTGTCATGAGGTTGTTTTGGGCCACCCATAATCTATGTGTGAGTGGACAGAGCAACTTTTGAAGGTTGGTTATAAAGTCTTTGCAAAACAGAATGAGTCAAAGTGATTAGACTTATTTATAGCATACCTTGTCATCCAATAAACATCTGCTGAGAAGCTAAGAGAAGACATAGGCAAACTAGGTATCAAACTTGAAGGGCTTTCTTAGGCTGGCTGTTCTACCTTGTCTTTTTTCACCCCTCTTGCTTTGAGTATCTGCTGAACACTCTATAACCCAAAGCCTATTATATAGCCTCTCCACCCATTCCTCCTAACTATTGAATTCAGAGACTTAGGTGCAAGTAAAACCAATCAAAGAAAACAGAGAGGATGCTAGTGAGTTGGATAAAGTGCATTAAAAAATTGTAACCCCTTTGAGCCTAAATAGCATCTACTTCTCTTAGAACTACAAATACCACCTTAGTAACATTTTCAGAGTGTCCAGAACAACTTCGTAGACTGCTTGCTATGCAATTACTAGACACCAGCTATGTTAGAATGGAGTGATAATGCTGTTTTTGTTTAGTCAAAACTACAGGACATAAATATGATTTTAAAGTTCCTTATAATTACTTATTCGTTCTACTTTCTATCAAAAAGCTATTTCTATATTCTGTTAGGAAGGTATACTGGAAGCACATAAGATGCATCATAATATTTTCTAACTTCTTCCAAGTATTAATTTAAAATAGAAAAATTTGTTTGCAAGGAATAAATAATACAAACAATGAGAACAATAATAGTGATAATATTGATTACTTAATTATAAAATATGGATGAAACTGTAAACTGTTACTGAATTTAATAGTGCTAAAGTAAAACTAAAGTAAATGTTTTAAAAAGACATAAATCCTACTTTCAAAAGAGTTTCAAAAGGTATTTAAAAACCAACATTAAACTAAAATTTTTTACATCTAACCTGTCATTTATATTTTACTTATCCTATTCTCTTTTGTAGTGAGCTAACAGGTTTTGTTCTTTGTCAGTAAGATCTGATCTGGAAAGCTTATTTCTGACTTGCCCTGAGGAAAAAGGGGAGGACAAAATTACACGTGGGCACTTCAGAGTAACAAATCTGTCCCTTGGGCCATTGAAGAAAACAAAGAGGGTCTGCAGGGGAAGCTACTTGAATACTTCTGTATTGCTTTTATGTAAACATGAGACTTAAACACCTATCAAAAAACTTCTCAGCTTTCTCTCAAGCAAAAATTTATTAACTTTACAAAGTAATACTTTTTAAATTACTTCTCAATTCTACCCTTGTTTTTTTAAAAAACAACTCATTAAGAATGAAAATTCCTCAAAGTATGAATTTTGGCAATATTGGTGCCCTTTTAATGAAACTTGTTCATCGCTTCTTGGCCTTTTGGCTAAGATCAAGTTGTCAAGTTTAGATCTTAATTTTTAAACAGATATATGAAACCTAGTAAAACATTTGTAAATTTGTAGCACTAACATTTTAAAAATCAAACAAAAGGAATAAAATCTTAGCTAATGAAAGAATTACAAAATGCTTTTAAATTTCCTAAATTTAAGGTTAAAGAGAGTATGAAGGAAGTGAAGCAGAGGGGACTATACCCATGGTTTAATCAATATATATCATATTTGTCAGAAATCATACTCAGAAAATTAGATTTATATTTTACAGAAAATTTCCCAATGGCAAATGTGACTTACCTTATTTTTATTTGGAATAAACGATACTATAAAACATTAACTTAGGGGAAGCCGGGATGGCTCAGTGGGTTAGGCGCTCACTTTGTAGCGCCGGGGACCGAGGATCGAATCCCGGCCCCAGCCCGTGCGGAACCATATGCTGAACTTGGAGCTCCCCTAGTTCAGTTCCCTCTCTGTCTCTGTATATATCTCTCTCGCTCTCTCCTCTGTCAAAATAAATAAATAAATAAAATATATATTAAAAAAAAAAACAAAACAAAACATTAACTTAGTCCAAATATAATCTATTGATAATAATTTGTTTCTTCAAAAATCTTCCAAATAATCAATTCATACCAGTTCCCAAGGAAAAGAAATCCTAATTGTTGTAAATCTGCTTCTTCTTAGACAATACCAATGAGGGGCAATTTCCATAGTTGTTTATAAACAGATATAAAACAGCCTCTAGTTTTACTTTAAACATGTTTCTTTCAACATTAAACATGTTTATGTACCTAAGTAATCAGGACCGAAGGGAAAGAGCAATCCCTAAAAGAGATCATCTTAAACAAAGGGAGCTGGCTTTCCAGAAACAAGGAAAATCTGACAAACATTTCAGGAAATCTTTCTCTAAGAAAGTCTATTTGTATGCCTAAAATTAGCACCACTACTCCAGAAATAACAAAACAATAAGATGGCTTGCAAGTGTTGACAGCTTAGGCTGAGATTAAGAGCAAAAACTAGCTTCGCAGAGAGAATCAAATGGCTTCTGGGCAATCCACTTGTATAATAACTAGTAAATATACATCTCAATAATCAGACATATATTGATGTATTTTTATTACCTGTTTGCCATTCCTCCAAAGCTATGTTTTATACCAGTCACCTCCAAGGATAAGGAATTTGTTCTTTGATTTGTAATTAAGTCTCAGAACCAGCCTCAGATACTGTTATCTCAAGGTCTGAGTATCCAGGACAGTAAGCAGAAGCATTTCTTAAATTGTTTCATTCCCAAAGATAAATTGTGAAAACACAGTTCAACTCACCATTAGTGGGTTGTGCCTTTTGAACTGATCCTGGCCCCACTCATCACAATGAAGACAAAAAGCAACTATCTACAGGTACAGGTTTTAGTTCTGCTTCACTAAGTGCCTTCTCAGATTTGGTAATGAACTTACATTCATCAATTTATTGAAGTTCATAATAGCAAAATGAGGTGGGACCCATATCTCCATCTTCATAAATGAGAGAACTGAGGCTCAAAGAATTGAAGTTCTTTTCCAGGAGCCACACAAAGTGTTGTAGGGAGACTGCACTCTCTCTGCTAGCTCCAAGTCCTTACGTTTTCCAAGGCCCATTTTAAGTCAGTCAATCTCTCTTTCTCTCTCTCTCTCCCACTTTCTCTCTCTCCCTCTCTCTCTTTGAAGACATGGCATTGGAGAGTAGGAATGGGTCAAGGACACATGCTACCTCAGCTGGAATTGTATAGCACATGTCTACATGTCCATACATGAAAGCCTTGAATGTGGAAGAAAGGATCAGCAGACTTTCAGTTTTGCACCAGCCAGCTGCCTCACCCATCACTTCTAACTAAGTACTAACCTGTTCTGAAACACAATTCCTCCGTTTTTTGTTTTGTTTTGTTTTTTTCTGGGAAGCTAAAGGGATGCTTTTCTTCTCAGTTTGTTTTCTAAATCACCTTTCTCCCAATCCCTGAAGCATAACAGTATTACTTGGGTGTTGGGGAAAAGAAGAGTGCATCAGAAGGTGGGCAGAAAAGCAGGCAGGCAGGGAAATAACCACTTTGATTTTGCTTTGATTTCTGTTTCAAGTCCTGTAATGACAGATCTCACTCCAGTGCAGTCTGTTTTGGAAATACACTTAAAAGGGATATGTGATTGTTTTTAGGTACATTTTAAGTGTTGACTAATAAAAGGCAAATATCAGAACAGAAGGACAATTTAACATAGCATTTTTAAAACCTTTTAGTATGCAAAGGCATCTGTGACCTGCTGAAATCTAATTATTTCTCCCATACCCTTGGAATTGTTCAGAAAGATGTGGTACAGTTTCTAACTGGAGCATTAAGCATCTGGCCTGACTTCACAGAATCACAGATAGCTGAGTATGCACTCTTTTTCTATTTTATTAACTTCTCATAGGCTCATGTTAAGATGTAGTACTGATGTGCCCTGACATGCATCACTACCTGTTGACAGGAAAAAAACAGGCTAGACTTAAGAGAGTCTACAAATAGAAAATCTTTTAAAGATGTTTTGGCAATTTAAACAGATACTTTGGCTTTATAAAAAAATAATAATAAAGAAAAGAAAAAAAAGAAAGAGAGAAAAAAAGAAAGAAAAGAAAGAAAGAAAGAAGAGCAGCTTCAATTGCATAAATTTATAAAACATGCCCAAGTTTCAGTATGACAAATCCTCTGAAAATGAGCTAATAAGCTCCCGCATCCTTTCTGTCCTTCTCAAACTAACAGTGCCCAGTTTTCCTTTGGGTTACATCTTCTCCTCCATTCTCATTCATAAGTTTGAGTACTGTTAACACTAAGTTTTCGTGGGGGTGGGGAAGTGCGGTGGGGGGGAAGCTCATCCACATATCCTTCTGTAAAAGATTCTGGAAAGAACATGTGATCAAGTTTAAACAATGAGAGTGACTCACAGGGTTCTGCACAGGAACATTCTGGAGGTGACTGACTATTCCTCCCTTGAACACTGCAATTTGGAAATGCATTCTGTGAAACTGTTACTACCTAAGGGGAAAACCTGAAGCTGCCTCAGGTCCACCATATATAACCTGAGGACCATACCAGTACAAAAAAGGCAGCTTCAGTGACAAGGAAACCGTATTTTTGTTAACAAACCTTAAACCACTGTATCAAGCTTTACCTGAACCACACCTTACATTTGAACTACTCAGTTTAATGAACCAATAGATTGTAATTGCTGATTAGGCAGTAAGTCTTGGGCTTTCAATCACTTGCAACCAAAAATTTCTCAACTGATAATAGCCCTAGGCATTCAAAATACCAAAAGCCTGAGCTGTTCTTTTTTGTTTGTTTTTCACACAACTTTGAAGACTTTACTCTCATGAAGAATGAATGGTGAGGTGAAGAAAAATCAAGAATGTTTCTAAGACTTAAAATAACTAATACCTTTTAAGATTAAATCACAAATATTTAGTTGAAGGTGGTCTAAAGGCCATCTAGTCCTACGAATTCTTTTACTGTTCAATGAATTTATGTATAATGAATGAATGAATGAGTAAATGCAGTACCTGAAACCTGGACAGGTTGGAAGACTTGGATTAAATTGTTCCATGGAATAATTATGTATTGAGGTCACTTTCAGCTGGGAGTTGTTCATACAAGAAGAGGTTCGGTTTGCTGTTACTATTTTCACTTGGATACACAAGTAAATGGCAGAGCCTGGGAAACCTGATTCCAAATGCAATCTCCCCTGTTCATCAGGGAACATCTCGTATCTTCTCACAAAAACAGAAAAACAAAAAGTTCTTTGATATGACCAGTTTAGATAATCCCAGAGTTTCAAAACTAAGATATGCCATTGAAGTTCATTTCCAAGCCAGTTGTTTATAATCAGAAATGCATTTCCTCATGTACAGTAAATCCACACTTAACATTGTCAATAGGTTCTGAGAGTTGAAAAGAAACGATGTATAATGAAACAAGTTTTACCATCCGCTAATTGCTATAAATAAGAGTTAAATTCCTACAGCATCTCAGCAACATTATAACAAAAGGACTTTGAACAAAATGATGTTATTTGAAGATATGGTACCCAGTGTTCGATTCCCCCGGCTAGCCTACAAAACAAAACAAAATGCAAAATAACAACAAATACCTTTTCAACCTAAAACGTCTACTAGAACTCAACTAGGTTCTAAACTCTGGGAATGTGAACCCATGAAATGCATGAAAACAACAGGAAAAAAAAAAAGTCAACAAGAAAATCTATTGGTCCACCTCCTACCCCATTTCCTGGCTACAGAACTACTTCAAAGGAAAAATTAGGAAAGTGTGAAAAAAACTGTCACTGACCCGCTCCTACTTCCTTTGTGTACTCTTCTACCACTACTTAATATGTCCCTTTTTTTCCAGATACTCAGATGCCCTCATCTTAATAATGGCAGCTATCATTAACTGGGTACTTACTATAAGTCAGGCATTGAGCTAATAAACTCAGAAAGATCTAGTAATTTATCTAAAGTCATGTGGCAAAGCCACGATGGAACCTGGGCATGCTAGACTCTGGAGCCCACGCCCTTGAGCACTAACCTGCGCTTGTTTTCCCTCTCTGAGCAAAGGGCTTTCTGTGGCAAGAATCAGCCCCTATCAGCCAGCCCCTGTGACTAACACAGCCTAAAGAGCTTCCTGATGAAATTGCCTTGCCTCCCTCCCTCCTACCAGGATAGCCAGCCCCTTATTGTAGCTAATCTTGTAACAAAGCAGGAAAGCAATCCGAGGGAACTCAGGGTAACTCTTCATCTTTCCAGAGGCGGTACACATTGTTTCAAAAAGGGTACATATCATTATAAATTCACTTCCAACTGGCAGAATTTCAGGCATTTAAAAAGAGCAGAAAGTTAGAAAGAAGAAAGAAAACAGAGGCAGTGAGAGAATATATTTTTGGACAGAGTAGGATGGAGGTTGTCTTCAGAGTTTTCCTCCAAAGTCGGTGCAGCTAGCACAGGTCACATTTTTCACAATCTGTTGCCTTCTTTAATTCATCAAAAATTACATAATTGGCTTTCAATAAATTCCTGTTGGCTTTATTTGTCACATGAGGAAACCAAAGGCCAAAGCAGATAATAAGTCATATTACAAATGGCAGCACAGGGAACGGAAACTTCAGAACCCCTAATTCCCAGGCCAGTATACTTTCTTTGAGACACCTATAACCAAAATTGTCCATTTATCTTCCTTTTCTGTTTAAGGGCTGCCTGAATGGAGGCAAAACTGATTAAATATGGATATAAGCCCACAGGATTTGGGCCAAGTAAAAAGTGCTTTTTAAATATAACCAATTCCCATCTGAAAATAGCTTCCAGAAAGAATTATTTCATAAAGTAATTTAATCCATGTGTTTTGATATTGTGTGTGTGGTTGTTGTTATTGTTGTTGCTATTTGTTTTTTTTTCTCCAGTAACAGGACAAAATTCACCTTTTATTGAAAGATCTGTTATTCCCACTTCCCTTTCCTCCAAAAATTCAACAGCTGAATCTCAGTTTAACCAGTGCTACTTAACATTTCTAAAAAACTGGCTTTTTGGCAGACATTAGACTGCTGAAACCCCTGGGTTTTAAAGGGTCTACTGTCAGAGAACAGCAAAGGTGAAATAGAACAACAGGGGTTGAATATACCTCTTATGAAAGGTTCTAGTTTGATACCGGCCGGCCGTTCTTGAAGAGGAACTTAGGAGGTCAAACTGTTACCAAAAAAGCATATACTGGTAAACAGATAAACCAAATGAAGCTAATGAAGAAACCATAATCAAATGCTCCTGGAAAAGACAATTAGTCAGCTTCCTACAGAAACAAAAATTAATAGAAACTTTAAAAAAACACAAAGGAGAATGTTGTAAACCTTTAAGAATAAAGGAAATAATATTGGAAATTGTCCTCCAGGTAAATATAAAAGCAAAAGTCTTCCCAGCAACATTTAAAAGTGAAATGCACTTAATGGGTTCAAAGCAATTACTGAACAAATAGCAGAAACCAGTCTATGAAAATCATAATTAAAATTATAAGTCTATAATTCTGGTAATTAAGCATAGATATTTACAATATCTATATTGGCATCGTCAGGTGTTTATTCATGAACCTAAATTAAAATAAAATAATATTAATTTATAAAAGCCACCCTTGAAAGATTTTTTTCTTAAGATGTTTATATCTTAACCCATGTGCAGAAAAGCAAGAACATATCAGAAAGGAGAGTATTCTATTTAATTTTTCTAAAACTTTTTAAGCACAATCCCCTAAATAGGAAAAATACAATATCTACAAGATTCTAAAGAAGATGGACAAACAGTGGAAGTATATAAAAAATACTTTCATTACCTAAAAGATATATAAAACAATAACAATAACTTACTCCTTATACCCAGGAAAAAAGTCTGGTAATTTTGATTTTTTTTTACCTTGTGGCATCTCTGTTCTCCTTCCTTTAAACAAATCAGTTATTTATTTGAACCTACACTGTATTCATTTGTCGAATAAATATTCACAGTTGGGTTTACTAGCCTTCATAATTATAACATTGCAACTAATTAATAACAAAAATAATGATTTTATTTAACTTCTTTTTAATACAGATGACTTACAAATAAAAAATAACCTGTTTTTCTATTATAATTTTATAAATAGCCTCCTAACATGCTCGTTTTTGTTTTTTGTTTTGTTTTGTTTTTTCAGAAGCTTGCTACCACTATCGTGTAGTAAACTTTAGAAAATGTTGATATTCCCAAAGGCTGCCTATAAACCAAACAGCATCCTAGCTTTGGCAGGCTGAGCACCTCATTTTGGCTTCTCTCACTCCCTCTAGCGTTGGCAGAGCTCGTCTGCCTGATGATCCAGTTACCTCACAGAACAAGAGCTCGACTAAGTCCTGCCCATCTATGACATCACCGGCTTATTCAACCACTGCGAGGTGAAGCTTTAACTTCAGACTTGGAGGTGAGCTGTGTGCAGTAAACTGGAATGCTCTCCCTCACTCAGTCCTCAGTATAGGAGCGATCCGAAGCAGGGCAAGCTCAGCCTGCAGCTGCTGTTGGCTTTGTGTGGACTGGACGCAGATCCTGGAAGAGGAGGAGGGCTACTATTCCTGCTCAGTCAGTGGAATTACAGCTATAACGACAGTATATATGGGATTGCTTTTTCTCGTCTTCCTGGTAAGTGTTTCCCATATTTTTCCTTATGATTGTCCCAGAAAGTTTGGTTGGTTTTACTCTCTAGAAAGAAATGACTTGGTGCTGAGGCATCCAAATACAAATGTTTACTCAGTCACCAGTGGGAGCAATATATATGCGTGCCAGGCAGCAAGGAAAAATTTGACTATATAGCCAAATGCAAGAAGTTTCTTAAAACCTTCTTTCATTTTAAAGAAAATAGCGAATAGCTAGCTATTTTCTGTCTAGTATAGTTGCGATTAAAAAGAGCCTATGTAATATTTTAAGTTGGAAAGTTAAATGTTAAATATTAAAGAATACAAAGCAGATTTTTTTTTTTTCCACAGAGGAAAAGTGAAAGGTCTTGCTAACTTGGCGTGTACTGTATGTGTGGTATGATCACCAATTTCTGTTTATACAACTGTGAAAGAAAATCAATACTCTCTCAGCCCATGAGTACGCAGTACATGAAAAGCATACATCTTGCTCGCAGCTAGCTGAGCTGATCTGGAGACTTCTGTGTCTCTCTGTAAGGATTAACAGCTACACCTAGATTTTAAAGCTTGCACTGCTATCCTGCCAGAGCTGCTTCAAGCATTTCAGGTTTGCAAATCTCAACTCCTGAATTCAACTCAGAGGAGGGGAAGACTCTCTTCCAAACCATACCCCCTTTCCTGTAAAATACCAAAATCCATTGCTTGGGCAAATGAACTATGTGACTGGCATAGTAATTGGCAAAGTCTACTCAGAAAAACTAACAAAGCTGAGCCTGGAAGCTATGCCTGATGTATGCAGCGAGGATGCAGGGGGGCAAAAATGAGTAGAGCCCTCATCAAGTGGGGCAAGAAGAGTATCCATTCACCTACCACTTATAATAGTTTCGAAAATCTTATATTGCAAGAAATACTTTTGTACAACAAAGCTTTCAAAAAGTAGTTAAATGTGCCTTCTGAAATAATTTTTCAGTGAATTAGGTCTGACACAAAATGGTCGCATTGAGGTAAAGAGTGCAACAGGCCTATATTTTCTCAACATTGGGGGATGGTTTTTAATTATTCAATTATTTATTTATTTAGAATTAAACAGAGGGAAAAAGCCTTGATATTTGCCAGTTATGGAACCCAATTCTCTAATGGTCTTAACAATTAGCTATTTCAAATTTTTCTTAATAAATCTATCAGCTCATATAATTTCACTAGCTGGGAACAACATGAATAAAGCCATTAGAAGAGTGCTTCAGGTGTTGCAATGCCTTTCTTTTACCACTAACTGCATAAGAATAGCCTGACCAGCATAAACATAAAGAATGAATTTGTCCGTTTTTCAGATAGTACCAGTAAGGCTTTCCCCAAAGTGACAGATAGCTGATACACATCTCTTTTGAAATGAGTGAAGAAAGAAATTAATCCTTTAAAAGTACCACAAAATATTAATATTACCACTACAACCAATATTATTATTAATGTGCCAGGTTTTAATCTATAAAGTTAAATCAAAGATATGCTAGTGTGCAAAATATGTGTGTAAACAACACACACATACATGCACAAATACATACATTAGCCTAAAATAAACAAGGTTATATAAAATGGAGTTGCATGTATTTAAGTAGAAAAATCACATCTAAATACTTTTAAATAGAGCACTGCCAAAACACATCAAGTCGAAGACTCAGCAGATAATGAATGAGCATAATGATTTCATAAATATTGTGTTCCTGTATAATACTAACCATCAGTTATTAAGCTTTTCATTTCTCTGCCCCCACCTTTTAATCAATTGTGGTTAGGTTAAAATGCCCAATCAAATACTCCTTAAACATTAACATTTGCGAAATAATAATTGGGCAACAAATAAAGTTTTTACAAAAAGAAGAAAAGCAGTAAGAAAATTTGTCATAACTAGTTGTGGCAGCAAAATAGAAGGTATGTTCCTTTTGCTTTCGAGTGTTAATTAAGGAGCCACCAATTCTATCAAAACTTTTTCAGAGCTAAATGAAGCGGTGTGAAATAAATTTGGTTGAAATCTTGTGGCTGTCAGACTTTGTTAGCAAGCTATTAATTATCTTTATCCCAGTTTCTCTTCTAGATTATATTGCCCAATCAAATAGAAACTCCAATTATGTTCAGCATCTCCTGCCTAGGGACACTAGACCTTAATGAACACTCAATGTCTCCAGATGAAAAATACAATTATCAGCTTTAAACATGCAAGTGCATTGTAGAGAGATTTGTCTGAGCTTTTCTGAGGCTGCCTCCTCTTTCTGGATTATTTTGAATAACTCAAACCCTACAAAAATCAGTAGCAGAGAACTTGCCTTGTGTTAATATTATATAAATGTTCTTTCTCCTTATTTTTAATATGCCAATGTTCATACCAGAATTAAAGCTGGTCATTTAAACAAATTGGTTTAAAATTGCTATTTCAATATATTTTAACTTTCCTCCCTTTTTAAAGGTGGGTGGGCTACATAACAAAGAATGAGATTATATGGCAAGACCTAAAACTAACTTAAAATTTCTGAATAACCCCCCTAAATATTATCTTATGCAGCCAGTTTATTTTAATAGCATTACAAATAACTATTGAAAGTCAAATGAAGACCACCATAAATGAAGTCAATGAGGGAAATAAGATTCAGTAAATTTCCAAAGGTTGTAATTTCTTCCCTCATTCTTCTCACTCCCCCTACCCCTCTACCCCCCACCTTTTACCCCAGAGGCCTTCCCTGTTCTCAACAGGAGGCTTTGTTGTAATTAAACCAGAGAAAAACTGGCCGGCAGCAGCCCACATCTGACTTGCAGTTTCTGAATGCGGCGTTCTGGTAGAGTGTACCACCCCCCAGCGGGCAAAAACTCTACAGTAAATCTCTCAGCGATATTAATTCCCAAAACTGCGTTTTTCTCTTCAGAACATAAAAAAGAGCTGTCACTCAACTCCTAACATTCTACCCTTTCAAAAACGTATTGAATCAACAAACCAATTTCCAAGAAAGATGGTTTGCAAATATCTTCTGGAAAAACCCTTCTTTCTTTTAAGTATCAAAATAAGAATATACGGTACATTTCAGGGAGCATTTTCCAGCTTCAGAATGCAGGTTAACATCACCAAACTTGGTAACACTTCACACTAAAAAGCACTTTTGAAAGCCATGTTTATATTACATAAAAGACCAGGTGTCAGGACTTTGATTTGTCTGTTGACAAGAACACCAGAGAAAACATATTAAGTAAAAAGGAATAAAACATAATTTAAGCAGCAGCAAAAGTTGTACTTGTTTTGTATATGCATTATCTTCTTCCTATCCCCAAAATCAAGTGTCAGGACTGTATAAAAACCCCTCTCCAGGTATTAGTCTGCTTAAATAAGAGGAGGGAGAAATCGCTCTCACTTGATGAGACAATGACAGCTTTTGTTCTTTCTTTCACTTTTCATGTGCACAAGTTACCGTGGCAACTTTGAGAAGAAAATCCAGAGACCACATTAGGTTAAACATCATTTTTAAAGTGTGCCACTGAGCTGTGGATTGATCAGTTTGTGTTGTTGATTTTTTTCTTCTTCATTTGCTTTAAATCAATAATATGCTATGCTAACATGAGAAAACAAGGTGTTTTATGATCTTGGATTCTCACCAGCCCAGCACAGTGCTCAGCACACAACACACCCAAATATTTGCTGTTCTATTGTATGAAAATTTGAATACTTTGAAATTTTAAGCACATCAAATTGTACTCACACATTGAAAAAGGAATTTGAAGTTTGCAATGGGAAAATGTTTGTGGTTTAACAAAAGCATAGTTTTAAATGTAGTTGCTCAAGTCAATGCTACCTTAAAGCATATCCCCTGGATCAAGCTTTCTACTGTTCACCTTTACCACTCTCTAAATTAATATCTTACTCAATTTTTACAAGTCTTGGTTTGCTAATTTATTTAGTCTGGCTTTAATATCATAAAAGGAAGCAGCATTCACTATGATGAAAGCTAATATCCTACTTTGCGTTTTTGTTTTAAAGATGCTCCATTTAACTTCACAAGCCAAAATAAATGAAGCAAAATTAGATTCATTTTTCACAAACCTATTGAGGAAAAGAACTATTAACAAAGAGAGAGTAAAAATCCTTGGCTTCAGAACTTTTATCCCCTATTTCATAAATAAATAAAACAAAAACATCTTCAGGCTAGAATCCAGTCTGGATAAAACCATATGAAAAGACACACTTGCTTCTCTGCCTCTCAGCAGACCCTTCAGACTTCATGACTCTCAAGAGGAGAGTTAGAAGTCCTTCTGCTTGCCTGGCATTAAACAAAAGAATTGGAACTTTCCTGAAATCTGATGATCGTGGAAAATTTAACTACCAGACAGGCTGCTTAGAAAGCATTTTTGCTGTCACTATCAACTAACCTGATATACTCCAGTTTTTCAGTTTAACCATATATGTAGTTTATTTGAAATACCATATTGTTACAAAGACTTAGCATTCACAGGTTGAGCATTTTGTTGTGCTTTCCCTAGCAGCAATTTAAGCCTTCAGAGATAAATTACTTTCCTAATACTCTAGATTATGATTTTATAAATTCCAATTTACCTAGAAATATTCAGATTTGGATAAATTTGATTAAGCATTTGTTTTTTCAATCTCAAGGTTTTACTCAAAATCATAATGCAATTAACTTGGATTAATAGTCTTACATTCCATTCTACTTTTAGATTTAATATCTTACAAAATTCTCAGCACTAGGAAATCATCATGTAGGGCAAATTGTTATAAAGAAACTAAAATCTCAAAACTCTATACTTGGCTTAAGATTTTTAATAAGTAAGCAATGATTTTAAATCAAAATCAATTTAAATCAAAGGCAGCAAAAAAAAAAGGACTTAATAAATTGGCAATATTAATATATAGTGTAATCTTAATCTAAGTGATCAAAGCATGAGAAATCCCTTCTTATCTCAAACATTCTCATCTCCAAAATATAATAGAAGAGAAGGAATCATATAAACATGTAAATTGCCTCATTTTTTATTTAATATGAG
>PVKE010027916.1:0-21236 GCA_004027555.1 Craseonycteris thonglongyai | reverse complement strand
TGAAGAATTCAAGTGGACCATACACATCTATTTCCTCTTCCCCTATGTGATCTCATTAAAATTAAAACAAACCATTAACAAAAAGGGGAGGGTGATAAGCCATAAATAAGATGTGAGACATATAAGCAAATTTATGGAAGTCTGAAAGCAGCTGGATGCCAGGTACCTGATCAAACAGTCTGGTTGTGACTGAGGGGCATGGATTCAACTGACAAGGATGCTCACCAACCAGATAGAACCACAGAGGGTTCAGGATTCAGATTTGTCAGGTAGAATAAAACATGGCACATGAGGGCAAGAAGAGAAACTGCCAGACACCAACACCTTTTCCCTTCCTCCCTTCCCATATGCAGCATATACTACCCTGACATCTAGGATACACATTCCCAGGGGGAAAAAGTCTCCACATTCGAAACCAATGTTGTCCAACCCACAGCCCACAGGCTGGATGTGGCCAGGACGGCTTTGAATGAGGCCCAACACAAATTTGTAAACTTTCTCAAACCATTATGAGAATTTTTTGTGACTTTTTTTTTAGCTCATCAGCTGTTATTAGTGATAGTGTATTTTAAGTATGGCCCAAGACAATTCTTCTTCCAGTGTGGCCCAGGAAAGCCAAAACATTGAACAACCCTGCTCTAAACCCTCTCCACTGAAGAGATGAATGAAAAACAGTTATGTTCTCATATGTGTATATGTATACAAACACAGTTCATATGTAGTATGTACAGAATAAAGTGATATATATGAAAGAATATAAATATGTTACAAATAAAACATATTCAATTTATATTATATATTATTATAGTTATAATTTATATGTAAATTATAATTTTTTCTTTCTATGTAATGATTTTACTCTGGTTAAATTTCTTCATCTGAAAAGTAAGGTCACCTCTGGCTCTGACAAGCTATGATTTTCTCTCCCAAATGCAAATTTATATCTGTTCTCTAATCATTAAACCAACCTGCTGAACAGATATTAAAACAAAAAAAGGAATACATTGTCCCCTTGGGTTTCAGCTTCATCACTGGTAGAATCCTGAAGGAATTTCCAACCAAGTGTTTGAATTCTCAAATCTGAAGGCTTGATAAGTCATGGGAGAGAACATATATTTAGAATAGACTTCTGTTATAACCCATTTTATTACTAATATCGTTTAACTATTATTTATTAAGTGCATGCGATAGATATTTGGCTAAATATGTATGCACATGATCACACCTGGTATTTGAATAACGTATGCAAGTGAGCCTTATCATTGCCATTACACAGAAGGAGAAACTAAGGTCAGCAAAGGTAAACAACTTCACATCACAGAGCTAAGTAACTTACAAAGGCAAGTTAGTTTCCATGTCAAATCTACTAGACTCCAACCCATGTACTCTTAACCCCTACATCCTACTACCTAGTGGTTAAACTCTTCTATTACTTCAAGTCAATTTCCCGGTGCCTCAGTTTCCTTATCTGTCAAATGGGAGAAATCCCTGACTCTACTGCCCTTAAGGTATTGTGGGCATATAGAATACTGAACTTAATTCTGCCTTGATAAAATTATATGTGTCATAAAGATGCAAGTTGTAAATGTAGAATGCATTTTGAAAGTCTGGGTATACAGTTCAACAGAGTCCAACTTGCTATGACCTTACTAAGCCTACTTCTATCTCTTATTCTTTGCTTAGAGCCTGTAGGCATTTATATATGCAATACCTAGATTAGAGTCTAGAAGCTTAGGAAGCTCTATATCATAAAGAGAAAAAGTTGATTAGAAAGTGTTCCTTCATGCCTATCCCTTTTCTTGCCATTGGCCTGTAGAAATGGATCCTGGTTTCCTCTGGAATTTTAGGACAGTCACCTGGTTTTTTGTGATAGTTAAATAAAGTAACATGGAAGCACCTGGCAAATTCTAAAATGCAAAAGAAATGTAAAGTACTATTTTAACAAATAGCATATTTTGCAAAAATTTTAGCATTATGGCAAAAAAGCAAACTTAGAAACACAGACTCCATATCTTTATACTCCAGATGTTAAAACATCTTAATTAGTCACTTCAACATACATCTCACACTTAAGACCAATTTGTTTGAAACACAAGTCCTGTTGTATTTTTAAAAAATAACATACTTTGGATAAAGAGAATTCTTTTGGATACGTTCTACTTGCAAATGGCTGCAGGAATGAGTGCTCACTGGGTACCCACTAAGTGCCGGGTACTGGGCACAGAATCCTTTTATGATGTGCTCAGCTAACAGGGCCTCCCTGTGTGTCCTCTGCCCTTGAAGTCAGAGCCTTTTATTCACTCACAGCACCTGTTGCTGTTGCTCAGCCCTCCCTCCTGGACTGAGCACTCTGAGATTAGAGGCTTGCTAGTTATCTCTCTTTATTCTGAGCACACAGTAGGTTTGAATGACACTGCTGCTAAATTCTTGGTGTTTGAAGCCACTGGGTTTGTGGTACTTTGTTATAGCAGCCATGGGAAACAACTATAACATTCTCCCACACTCCACTGAAATATAAACTTTATGAAGGCAGGTATTGGTATCTAGCATGGTACTTAGATCATAGAAAAAAATGATGTGTTGACTTAGTGAACGAATGCATGAATAATCTGTTTGTATGTGTCTTTCACAGCAGAATGAGAACAGCTTGGAGGCAAGGATCGTACGTTATTGTTATCAGTGCACCTATCACCATTTCTGTCTGCCACACAGCAGTCAACTCAATGAAGCAACACTCCATTCTTCAAACTGAATGATGTGGACGTAGTTTATAAAATGGTGGTTAACTATATTGCATATGTGCGAGTACACGGCCCTTGAATGGAATACTAGACTGTGTGTCGTGTGAGCAGAGCAGGTAGCGGGGTTTTCCGTTTCTCCATATGTGACTGGAAGCTCTCAGCGTACAGCTACGAGTAAAGGAGTCCACTTGTGAATGAACAGATCTGCACGTTATTTATTCTCATTCCATAATAGAACTGTGTCTCTAATAACAGGATCCAGTGCCCCTTCGTGCTCTGGAACCCCTATGCATGAGGCACTGAGAACCTGAAGAGGGTGGGGAGGTCAGGAAGGTTTTGAGCCTCACTCAGCAGCTGCCCCAGGACCCTGGGCTCTGCTGGATGTGCACACCCCACGTGAAGAAGCTGTTCCCCACAATGCAGTTCGGCTTCTGTGGTCATGGATTATCTCATAGCTAGGGCTGATTAAGTAGCCAATTTATGTTCTCCAAGCTGTTTAAATGCATGCCGTGTCTGCATGATAGATGGCTGTGGCCTCCTTTGAACCATCCTTCCTTCTCCGGGATTTTTTTTCCCCTCTCAAAATAAATATGAAAAGGAGTCTAAAATAATACTGCAAAGGAAACAGGAAATTTAAAAATTTCTCAGCTAATTCTAATGAAGTTGTACAGCCCAGATGGCATAAGGAATTCTACCTTTGTGAGGGCTGACAGAGATGTGGGTCAGAAGCCCACTGGAAGACAGGGTGGCACAGTGGGATGAATGCACACGGGTCTCACAGCCAGACGAACCTGAGTCCACATTGCAGATGGACAGCTCTTCACTCTGTGTCTTAGGCAAGTCACTTCCCCTCTCTATTCTTTGACCTTGAAAAATGGAGATGCAATGTTTAACTTTCGAGTTGATGTAGCGTTTAGAAATACATAGACAGATACCTGCACATCGGTGGCTCTAACGTGGAGTCACAAACTCAGATTCCCACAGGGCCCGGCAGGTAGCGCACAGGGAGGGCCCTGGTGAGCTGGAACCTGTCGTGAACTGGCAAATGCGTGCCCGCTGCAGAGGGCTGCTGCTGACTCCCTGCAGCCAGGGCTGACCTTGTGGACACGAGGGCCCTGACAGCCCAGAGCTGCTCCCTTTTCAAGAGAAAAATTAAAGTGTTTAGAATGTGAAATCTTTTAAGCTTTGGGTGTTGACAGTAAAGTCAAAATTTGAAGAAGAAAAATACTAATTAGGTTAACATGTATGAATAGAATCTGGTTTGAGGGCCATCAGTTCATGGTTTGTATTTGCAACAAATGGTCATTATTACTGTAACTTGGCAAAACTTTTTTTTTTAAGATTTATTTTTATTTTTTTAGTTATTATTATTATTATTTTGACAGAGAGAGAGATAGAAAGAAGAGGGAGAGCCCAGAGCAGTCTCCATAGTTGACAGCATTCCTTTTCCGTATAGTTTCATTCCACAGGTGGGCACAGGGCTGTGCAGGGCAGGAACTGGGCCGGGAGCCTCCCGCATAGGCCCGGGCAAGAACTGAACTGGGGGCACACACCAGCTCAGTATATGGGTCCACATGGGCCGGGGCCGGGATTCGATCCTCAGGCTCTGGGGCTGCAAAACGAGTGCTTAACCCGCTGAGCCATCCCAGCTTCCCTGGGAGAAACTTTTAAAAACAGAAAATATATGTCTTAAGAAAATGCTTTCAGGAGGAAGCATTGTTTAATTATATTGGTCTATGATAAAGTTGTCACTGCCTTGTGGTGAAATGAAAAAAAGAAAAAAGATTAGTTTATCCTACTTTCTCATCAAAAGCTAAATTTGATCCATTTAAAACAGTTTAGAAGTTCTTTCTCTCTTTTTTTTTTGATAAAATCTTTCTTTATGAGATGATTATGATGGTGGGTAATACGTTTAAGTTGCTTTTCAAATCCTTAGTAGGAAAAATTATAAGTTGGTAAAACCATATTGGACTTCCTTCCTTCTAAAATTTAGTTTCACTGTTTTTTAACATCCTAGGACTAGCAACCACTGGTTTGGGGCATTTGTACTGATGTGAAAAAAAATTTTTTAAATTTATTTTATTGTTTTTGAGACAGGAGCAGGGGGAGAGAGAGAGATGGAGGGAGGGCCCAGAGCAGTCTCCATCATTGTACATCATTAGTGTGACATGGTTTCATTCTACACAGGTGGATGTGGGGTTATGTGGGGCAGGAACCAAACCAGGGGCCCCCCACATGGGAGGCGAAAACCTTTGCTGCGAGCTATCCCGGCAGTTGCCAGTTGAGCCACAGTTCAGCATATGGGTTTGCACAGGCTGGGACTGAGAATCAATATCAGACCTCTCGATTATGAGGAAGCACTCAACTGCTGAGCTATCCTGGCATCCCTAGAACTACTAACGTGAATTTTGTTACATGAGTTGTGTCCATATTGGATATAGCAAGAGCTATTGATTGCTCCTCATTATCCATTTATCTTTCTTCCTCAGTAAGAGACTAGGCCACCAGGCATATGATCACCAAGAATAAAGACTACGTTTTACAACCTACTTGCAGCAATGTGGCCATGTGGCTGTTCTGGTCAATCATAAGAAGTATATCCAAACAGTTTCTTGAAACTTTACTCAAAAAACAACTAATGTTAGCACACACCCTTTGCCTTTTCTTTCCATCTTTCTCTATCCTACTACTTGGAATGTGGGTGTAGTGGCTGAAGAGCTGTGATGGATGGCAGAGCAGGAAGCCAAAAGGAGCCTGATCCCTGAGGACTTCATGGACTAGAACTGCCACATTGGCCTGGTGGATTGTCAGACTTTCCTAGGACAGAAAAATAGCCTTCTGTCTTGTTGCAACCACCATGATCATGGGTCTTTCTTACCTGTAGTTGTACTGAATTCTTAATGATACACTCAGGAAAGGTTTCTAACTGGGTGCTAACTTTTGTACCAAACCCTTGTTTTGGGTTAAGTTTTCATGTTAATCAATAACAGGAAGTGAAAACTGAGTCATAGAAAAATTGTTCTTTGGGTGTTATTTGGCTTTAAAATAACATCCAAGCAATCTTTAGTGATATTGCCAACATACTTCTCAAGCTTCAGTGATTAAAAAGCATCTGAGGACTCTACAATGGAATCACAGTGACTTCAGGTCCTCAGCTATGCTGCTACCAGAATGTTTTGGCATCAGTAATGGTTCACTTAAAAGTACACACAAATGGACCTATACTGAGACTGTAAGAATGTGCAGGTCATCATTCCTAACAACCCAAATGCCTTGAGATGACACATTACGCTCCCGTAGGTGAATTCACAGTGAAATACTATCATCACAGCTGATCTTTGGGGGTTGAAGTACTGAAATGGCACCATAAATGTCCACAGGTGATCTGTAATGGTACTTACTACTACTATCTACAAGTGACTATGGAAATGATGCAAGTCTGAGTCTCTTAATGGGAGACACTGTGACTTATTTCCTTGTCCCTCATACTTACTGTGTTCTTACCTTGTTCCACTCTCTCACTTCCTTACTCGCCATTTCCTGGATATCCTGACACTTTTTTGTTCCTCAACTATGTCAAGCTCCTTCCTGTCTCTGGGCCGTTCCATTTGCTGTTTTCTTCTACCTGGGTGGCCCCTTTCTCAGACCTTCTAGATGATTCTTTCTCACAGTTCAGATCTCAGCTCAAATGTTACCTCCTCAGAGAAACCTCCTTGGACTATAAATTTTCCCCAATCACTCTCAATGGCACTTAGTCATCTAAAATTATTTATTAGTTTCCAGTATATTGACAACCTTTATTATACTTAGAATAAGGGGGGATGTTGGGATAGCTC
Organism: Craseonycteris thonglongyai; assembly: GCA_004027555.1. Taxonomy (NCBI): domain Eukaryota; kingdom Metazoa; phylum Chordata; class Mammalia; order Chiroptera; family Craseonycteridae; genus Craseonycteris; species Craseonycteris thonglongyai. The sequence goes on along the minus strand of PVKE010027916.1, from coordinate 14,659 downwards.
AGCAGGTTGAACACTTGCCTTGCAACTGCGAGGTTGGGGATCGAATCCTGGCCCTGGCCCGGACAGACCCATATGCTGAACTGTGGCACAACTGGTAACCATCATGATACAGCTGTGAAGGTTCTTCTCACCTCCCATGCGGGAGGCCCCCAGTTCAGCTCTGGCCCCATGCAGCCCCAGATCTACCTGCTTGGAATGAAACTATATCACAGCTAATAACTAATGACGAAGTCCATAGACTGCTCTGGGCTCTCACCAGTTCTCTCTCTTTCATTCTTCTTCTCTCAAACAACAAATATTAAAAAAAAAAATGAGTCAGCGCAGGGACTTGTCAGTTTTGCTCATGTGGATTCTTATAACATGGCCTGGCATAAAGTAAGCATTCAATGTAGCATCAAATGACTGACGACTGAACATGGCACAATTACCATCGGCAATCCGTGGGATTCTACAAGAAATCCATAAAGCTCTACAAGTGCTTGTAGGAAATCCATAGTGGCAGGGCAGGCATTATAGACAATCTATGGGCACCTATAAGTCACCTGCTCTGAGACTACAAATCCTTTCAGATTGTTTTTAAATGGGCTACAAAAATACCATACAGGTGATCTATGAGAGAGCTATCATTCCAAATACTAGGAAACAGGTCTACAGGTATTTAGAATTGCTTGGTAGAGAAGAAGCAAAAGGCTTTCCCACCAGAAGCACAAGTGAAAGCACAGGGGCAAGAAAGTGCCTGAACCCTTGGGGAGCACAACACAGGCAGGGCTGGATGTCAGCCATGCTCTGAGCATGCAGCCCATTAGAAGTTAGCACGTGCTCAAATCATGGAGGGAGGGCTATGAAGTGATGCAAGGGAGCCTGCGATCCGCTCTTGTCTCTGTGCATCAGCTTCTTCACCTGTAAAATGAACTGGCTGGGGAAGCCGGGATGGCTCAGTGGGTTAAGTGCTTACTTTGCAGCCCTGGGGACTGAGGATCAAATCCTGGCCCCAGCCCGTGCGGCCCCATATGCTGAACTGGGGAGTGCCCCCAGTTCAGTTCTCACCGGGGTGAGACCCCAGCCCAGTTCCTGCCCTGTGCGGCCCCGCGCCCACCTGTGGAATGAAACTATGTGGAAAAACCAGTGATGTGCAACTATGGAGACTGTTCTGCACCCCCCCCCCCTTCTCTCTGTCTCTCTCTCTGTCTCTCTCTCTCTGCTAAAAACAATAAAAATAAACCTTAAAAAAAACGATGAACTGGCTATGCTATACTGAGGGTGCTAACTAGCCCGTGAGACCTCCTGTGTCAGTAGGAATCATGCCCTGCCCAGAGCCCTCACTGAGCCAGTGCACCCACTTCCCAGCTGCTGTGAGTGCTGGCTGCTAATGACTCCCAGCTGTTTCCTTCTTCCAAGAACAGGGGCTAGGAGGCTGCATGCCATCCCTACACCACTGGCCACAGGCAATGACTGGCCACCAGTACACAAAAGGTCAGTGCCATGGTCTCCATTCATGCTTCAGGGGACAAGCTAGTCTCAGCTGAGCCCACATCCTTGCTTAGCTCACTGCCCCTGCTCCAGCCTGCTTTCCTCTCTATGTTTCTCCCGAGAGCCCTCCCCTAATAAATCACGTCCACAGGAATCCCTGCCTCGAAGTTGACATCTAAGGAACACAAACCGGACCAGCCCCTTGATATATATCATTAAATGGATCACGATACGCTTCTTGCACTATAAGCTCAGATTCCACCTTAAAAATGTCCTCACATCTACTTAAGCACCGTTTTCAGTCTATTGCTATTGGCGTTGGAGAGAAAACCTGCTAGCCAACTCTGAGCTAGACTATCTCTAAGGTCTCTTCCTTCACTGGCATTCTATTAAAAGATGACACTTTTTAGGTGACTTTAACTTGTGCTATAACTCAAGATGGGGAAGCAGAGAGTCAAAGGTATGCATATTGGAGACATTTCAAAGTCTCCTTTCTCTAAGACTCAACTTCTATGCTTATTTACTCCATTTCTGAATGGTCCTCTGCCATGAAAGAGACCAGAGACCTAATTCCCTTCATGCAGCACAAAACTGGGTGCACAGGACATGTGATCTGAACATACAGCGACTTCCCCATTCACCCAGCTTCTCATTTTACCCAGAAGAGCAGTTCCTGCTGACCAGACACAAGGGGATGTGAGGGTGACGCTGACCGCATAGACGATGAGAGTACCAACAGAAGGATGACTCCTTTGGAACAAAGGACTCCAGGGTAGAGATCTTCTTCCTCGGGAAAAGGGGGGAAAATCCACCCACCCTGCAAACCCTCTGCAATGGGAAAGATACTGCACAGATACCACAGACTGGTTAGGACCCTCCCCCCCCCAACCCCCCAGGCTAGTTTGGGACATGCTTCCATTGAGGAGAGGTGGGGAAGGAGCCCCTGTGAGTCCTTGTGCTTCGGTTTCTCCTGTGACAGAGGTGTTGACTAGAGTGACCCAGCTGTCACTGGGTGGGGGAAGGAGTTAGATGATGCTGGATTCTGTAGGGGGACCAAGGGAAGGAGACCACAGAGACATGACAGCAGGAGAGTCTCAGGCAGCCTTTCTCAAAGTCTGCCGTCTGGAATTCATGTGTGGTAAAATATTCGCAGCTGTTCCATGAATACTACTACTATTTTTAACGGCAGTGTTGATATATACGTACTCATGTATGTATATTTATTGAACTGGAGAGGCGACTGAGCTGAGTGAATTAGAGTTTTGATTCTGGAGGCAGACTGGGTTCCCATCCTGGCTCTACAACAACTGTGTGACCTTGGGCAAATGATGAACTGCTCTGTGCCCAGGCTCTACCACCTTGAACAATGAGGACAACAGTAATATCTCACCTTACAGAGTTGTTCTGAGAACTAAATGAGAGCCTTGGAGTGTGCTAGGTGTTTGCTAAATAAACAATGGGTTTACCGTATTTTGCGGCGTATAAGACGACCCCCTAATTTTACAGTTAAAACATAGGTTTAGGCCTATATTCGCTGTATAAGACTACAGCGTCGGAAGTGGGGGGTAGTCTTATACAGCGAATATAGGCCTAAACCTATGTTTTAACTGTAAAATTAGGGGGTCGTCTTATACGCCGGAAAATATGGTATCTTGTCAAGTGTAATTGAGAAAAAAATAGGTTACCTAATGGACTCCTCAGAACCTAGAGTGTAATACCCCTTAGGCCACAGGAGGTAAGGCAGAGAGTGAACTCACTTTTAGTGAGGACCTGGTATGTGCCAGTGCTGGGCTCGGAGCGTTAGTACCCTTCTTCCCTTTCATCTCCGCACAACCTTGAGACTAGTAAGCCTGCCATTTTATAGACAAAGAACCGGAGCTTCAGAGAGGTGGAGTAAGTGGGCCTTAGACTCTTGTGACACATTTCATGGCTGCGAGGAATGATCCTGGTTTGGTCACACTACCACGTTTCCTCCTTGGGAAATGGAAGTGAGGCAGAGCTTCAAGGAGGGCGGGGCCCAGAGCCAGGAGCTGAGGGCTGAGGATTCCTGAACTCCACGCTGAGACAGAGAACAGGAGGGCCAGCCTGCCAGACATCCCCACAGCAAAGGAGGACGGACTGCCTAAGAGGACGATGCCGGACAGTCCTGACAGGTCTCAGAATCCTTGGTCATTTTGTTACTAGTGGTAATTCCCCTCAAAGCAGGGTTGTGGACTTGTTTTAAGGTTATCAAGAAAGAGGATGCGGGGAATTCATTCCAGAGGAATGCCCTGTGTTGGGTGAGATAACTCTGGGGAGAGCCAGGTGGGGACTAGAAGAAGAGAAACTAGATTTGAGAGACATCTGGGGTTTTCACACAAGGCCCTTTGTTCTTCAACAGATGATGAGTTTGCCACTCTCAGCATACTTTTTTTATTTAGAAATACAAGAGCTGTCCAGAAAATATCCAGCTACATATACCTCTATATAATACAAAAAAACAAAGACACAGAACAAAAGTGAGGGTGCATATTTATAATCAATTTCAGGAATATTTCTCCCTATACCTTTAATTATATATTTTGAGGTTGTTCAGTTTTTCCACTAATGAGGAGATGGCAGCTGGCATTGAAAGAGGGAGACTCTTTACCTTTGATTTGAAATGAATTGAAGGTACCTGTACAAGATATATTTTTCCCAGTCAGTTTTGCCACCTCGGCTATGCCCACTCACCCTGAAAATCTTAGGGTCTAAACAAAGGCAGGAGAGTTGGGCACAGACAAGGGTTTGAATCGAGGCTGTGATTCTCTGGATGAGGTACTAAACTTTGATGAGCTTGAGTTATTTTATGTGTCAAGTGGGGAAATAACAAACTTCATGATCATATGTGAACTGATTACTGTGCTAAGTATTTATCACATATTATTTAATGTAACCCTTATAACAACAAATTGGTGTAGTAGCTGCTACTCTCTGTTTTATGGACCAGAGAATGAGATTTAAATAGGTTAAGTAACTTGGCCAAGGTCACAGAGCTAAGGTCTGGCAGATTCTGGACTTGAATGAGGCTGCCTAATTTCAAAGCCAATGTTCTTAAGCCTTTTGCTGCTTCATCACTAACCTTGTGTTGTTGTTGTGTGTTTTTTTTGAGGACTAGATGAAATTTTCTCTATGGAGCGTATAACAGAATGCCTACCAAGCACACAGACAGTGCCTGTATGTACTTCTTAGCCATCCTTCTTTGGGCTGTTAGTTTAAATTTTTCACATGGTATGCAAGAAAGGTAGGCTGATTCCTACCTTTAGTATCTTGCAGTCCATAAAAGAAGAACGTGAGAGCTAAACTAATGGCTGTCCTTATTCTGGGGACCCTCATTGTGGAACCCAGTGGTCTTGGTCTACGGGGATCAGTCAGAGCTTTCTCAGGCCACTCAGGGGTTGTACTGCCATCATTTTGAAATTAACCTTTGTTGGCTCATGTCTGAATAAGCGAGGTTTTAATAACAAAGCAGGGTGATTTCTGTAAGGGCCATTTGTCTTTCTAAGAAACTTATTAAATGATCACTGCTGCTGCTTTTTTCTTCACATTTGCCATAGGTGGCATGGTAATTGGTGTTTGAAGCTCACGCTGGCATGTCATCAAAGGAGCCTGCTGTTCTGATCAAGCAAAGTCGGAGCTGGCTTGGCAGCTGGGAGCCAGAAGAGCTGACAGGAAGCAGGAAGGCACAGGCCACAGGAAGTGTGATCTTCCCACAGAGGAAGTGGCCCAAGGCTCTTGGGTCTCCAGATGAACTTACACCTGCCTGTCCCCTCCTCAGCATCAAGGCATGAAGGTCTCTACCAAGTGTGTTGCTCTTGTTAGACACGTGCAGGTTACATACACACACTAGGACAGTGGCTGGCAGCTCATTACAGTGTGTTAATTACTACCACCTCCAACAGCAATTAATAACAATTATGGGTCTTATAATAACATGAGCACTGTGTGGAACTGCTTTAAAAGCTGCGGGAGAATGGAATGGATGATTCTGGAATACCCAAGTTGGGACGATCAATGGTATTATCTTAAAAGTATGAAAAACATTGCCAGGCTCTATAAATAGAGTACACACACTACTGGTCACATCACTCAGTGTCTGTCCAGACTGGGGTAAGAAACTGATACAGAAGAATAAACAAAGCCTTTGGACAGGCCTATTTGGCCACTGAGGTGTTTTTAAGTAGTCAGAATTTGAATGCCCATAGGTTGGGCTTGCATTCTCCAGTTCCAATCTGCTCCTGAGACTATTGCCTCATTGTACCTGCTTGTGCCCTAAAGTCAGAACCATCTGTGCTTGAAGGTGAAGAGGTCTAAGATAGTAAGATTCCTTTACTGATCTGTTGTGAGGTATAAAGGAGAGCATTTCTGCAACACACTGACAAAACAGAGGGACACAGATATGGTGATGGAAAAAGAACTGACTCTGGGTGGTGAACACATAATGCAACACAGAGACCATGTACTATAGAATTGTACACCTGGAACCTATGTAATTTTACTAACCAATGTCACCCTAATACATATGAGGATACAAAAACAAAACAAAACACTAGCACCCAGTGAGCATTCAATGAAGTTCAACATTTTTAAACAATTACAAAGAAAAGAGTTTTTGTCTCTAGGGAGTCATGCCTTCAGGATTTCATATTTTATTATGGAGTCTGAATAACTGGACAAGCAATTTGGGGACCCCAGGCAAACTATATGACCTCTCAGTGGCTCAGTTTCCTCAGCTGTCAAAGGGGATAAATATTCATATGACATGGGTTTGTTGACAGAGTTAAATGAAAGGACGCATTTAATAAAGCACAATGACTTTCTCTTTGTACCTTTTCAGTGTTTAGAGCCACAGCGGTCAGTGGGTTGATCTGTCACAACCTTGGTTAACAGTGACACAGGTTGTAAGTCTTTGTCATATCAGGAGGACCCTAGGTTCACAAGCTTTGATGTCAGATGAGACTAGGATAAAACTCAACTCAGCCATTTAGCAGTTATTTCATGACCTAAACTCTGGGAGCCTAGTGACCATGTAGGTGGAGTGGGAATAACAAAAGTAACCGAGTGTGGTGGGGTATACTCAATGAGGCAAGGCACACAGTGCTCTTAAGAAATGCTGCACACAGTGTCAGGTGGGGACTAGACTTATTGGGGTGATCGCTATACATGATATATGAATATCTAATCCAAGCTTGTCCAACATGTAGCTCATGGCCCACATGTGGCCCAGGACAGCTTTGAATGTGGCCCAGCACACATGTGTCAACTTAAAACATTATGAGATTTTTTTTAAGATTTTGTTTTTCCAGCTCATCAGCTATCATTATTGTTAGCACATTTTATGTGTGGCCCAAGACAATTCTTTTTTCAGTGTGGCCCAGGGAAGCTGAAAGGTTGGACACCCCTGTGTTATACATGTGAAACCAATATAATATTGTGTATGAACTGTAATTTAAAAATAACTTATTTTAGAAAGGCTTCATACATAGCCATTGTTAAGATAGTTAGACTCCACTTGAAATAAAAGGGCCCCTTTTCACTCCAGAACATGCTTAACGGTGTACTTATTGCATCCCTTTGGTGAATTGAATTTGAAATGTTAATTTTTACTCACTGTTGCTAACCAAAACTTAGAAAAACTGACTTTAGGTACTTAAAAATAGTTGTAATTTTATGAAACCAAGGTGCTCTCTAAAAAAGCTGCACTAACAAAAGCATGTACAATTCCAAGAACAATAACAAATTATGCCTTTTGAACTAGAGCTAATTTAGTCAGGATCCATTATCCTAAAACTTATTTGGTAGTTTTCATACATATATGTTTTGGTGGAAACAGTTCTCTGGAATAAAATATTTTTGCTAAAGCAGCAAATGTTTTCTTTCTTTAATGAACTGTCACTTTTATAAGGTTAAATATATTGTCAATAGCATCTTTACTTAAAAATTATTTTTTCTATTTATCTTGAGGAACTACAGGAATAATGAAAATCTAAATATAATTTAATGCAAATGTAGTCAAATAATTATAGGATGAAAAATGGATGACAAGTCAAAGTCCCATGAATGTGTTAAAGAGGAACGATGGGAAGGCAGGTGTTCTTGCCTTGAGAAGGTAGGTTTGTGATGGTCAACAACAGTGGAGGCTAGAGAATCCGGGACATATATTAGACAGAGTGTCCACTTACAAGCAGCAACCTTTCTCCTGTCATCCCTTTATCCTTCCCTTCCTGCTTCCTTGCTCTTTTCTCCATCCCTCTTTTTCACAACATATCTCTTCTCTTCTTCCCTTTCTATCTCTTCCCCACTTTCTTTCTCTATTTCTTGCTTCCTTGCTCTTTTCTCCATCCCTCTTTTTCACAACACATCTCTTCTCTTCTTCCATTTCTCCTATCTCTCTCCCACTTTCTTTCTCTATTTCTACTTATTTTTTCCTCTCTCCTTGTCTTGCTATCCCTGACTCTCTTTGTCTATTCTGTGTGTATTGCTGTGTCCATTCTGTGCCTCTCTGTATTTTCCTTTCCTTTACTCCCTCCTTCTATCTCCTTCCCTGTATTTCATCCACATGGTCTACAGTGACAGGCCAGTCACTGGGCTAGGCACCAGGAGTGGACAAAAGATAGGGCATGGCTCCATCGGGGCCCTTATGGGGCTCAAGGTCTCATGGGAGAGGCACATAGAGAAACAGTCACCCTGCTAAGAAAGGGGAACTAGTGCACTGGAGTCAGCAAACACCCCGGGAGAACAGTGTTTAGCATGGGCTTGGAGAGTGGAGGGAAGCTAATAGAAGGTGAAGCTTGAAGGGATATCTTGTAGGATGAAAAGAAGTTGTCCAGACAGAGGGATCAGCAGGGACTGACCCTGAGACATACCAATCATAGAGTTTAAAGATTGATGAGATGATGAGGTCAGGACTGCTAGATTAGAGGAGAGGAAAGAAGGGAGAGAGGAGTGGGGCAGGAGGGAGAGGAGGAGGGAGAAGGGGAAGGGGATGGTGAAGACACAGGATGGAGGGAGGAGGGATAAATGTTAGAAAGAGAAGGCTTTATAGTTGTTACAACTATCTTGGCTCTGTACAAAAGTCCTATCTTTTGGATCTCACAGGCCAGTTAAAAAAAAAGAACAAACATAGATCAAGATCTTTATTTTGCTAAATAGGGAAATTAAAACATATACCAACTATGAGCATCATAATTTTTTAAAGTAAATGATGTTCAACATGAAAACTAGTAGCATGAATAACTGGAATAATGGCTATTTGGTCAAATGGATCATTTAGATTTACACGAAGCTCACGACAGTGTCCTTTTTCTCTTGAGGGAAAGTTTCCATCCGTCAGGGCTGCTGCTCTTCTGTTGATCTGTGCTTGGGAAGCAGCACTGTGTGCAGTGTCAGGGAGCCTGTCTTTGCATTTGGGAAGCAGGGAGGGGCAGGTGAAGGCTTCAAAAGAGATGAGGGCTGGTGTTCCCCCGCAGGGCTGCAGGGTCATGCAGGGCCATGAGGCAGCTCCCTTTAGCCTGTTGTTTTGCGAGTCACAAACTACATTGGCCAAAATGTCCCCATCTGCTGTTAGGGGATGACCATACTCATCACCGTAGATGGTGGTGGTAATGAAAATTACTAATACATATGAAGGCATTTGAAAATACATAAAGATCTAACTGTAGGGATCATTAATATTAGAGAGTGGTTTAATCTTAAAATTTGGTGTCGGGTGTGTATAGGTAGGCATAGGACCACAAGAAGCCATGGAAGGGGTGAATGGCCAGGCTGAACCTTTCTATGCCTCTCAAGAGCTTGTATTCAGCTACCATTGCCAGAGCCACTGTTACGTATCAGGCATCTAACTAGGGGATTTGCTTTATTATGCATTTCACTTTATTCCCTGCAAAAATTTCTGTGCGCTCATTATACATAAAATGGTATACTTGTTTAGTGTTAGATAACTAGTGATGGGCAAAGCAATGCTTTTTTATAAACTACTGTTTACCAACAGCCTTATTTTTGAATGGCACATAGTAAGTGTTCAATAAATGGCTTTAATTGAAAACATTTCTCAAATGCCTCATAATAACTAATGAGCATAAATAGAAATCTAACGAAAGTCTGACTCCATAGTCCATGCTCGTAACCAGTCTGTACGAGTGCCTAGTTTGTCCTCTCCAAGTAGGTCCCCCAGCTTACAGCTCCTTGCCCTGTGTCTGGCTACCCAGGTGGAAGATGTTGCTAAGTATTTAGGGTACAATTCAATGATTGCCTCCCCAACAAGGCACTATAACTTCTCTCAAAGTTGTATCCTCCTCTAAGAACCATAGACAAAAATAATAAAATGAAAAGAACATCTGCTTTGGATTTAGATGATTTGAAACTGAGTCATTACTCTGCATAATATATGCTGTGTGATCCTGAACAAGTCACAATCTCTCTGAGCTTTCTCATTTGTACAAGGGGACTATACCTCTCGCTTTGCCTAATACCCCAGGGATATTTAAGATCAAAGTCAGTAAGTTGACCTGTAAGAAGCTATTATGAAGTATAATGTATCACATAAGTGTTTGCTCTTAATTTAAGATGTTAGGCTGAAGTCAGAGTTGGAAGACACAAAGAAATGGGCAATTAAGATATGGACCAAACTATGGCAGATGCTGTGGCCATCTTAGTGAGCACCACCCCATTTCTTTCCTGTTCAACATATAAATCTTACTCAATCATTCATTCATGCATTCATGTATTTCTTCACTCATCACACATTCAATGAATATTCAGTCACTCAACAGCAGATATTAGACCCCAAAGATACAAAAATGAGTAAGATATGAGCCAATCTCTTCCCTGAGGAAGCATACCACCTATTGCAGAGGCAGAAGGGTAAACCAAAAATTGCCGTAGAACACCTATCTCATATTGTCATATATGACCTCTGTACTAGTCACCCAAAACAAAATCTGTTTTACTCATTAATAAATATCTTTGCAGTGCTCATATATGCAACCCATGTTTCCTCCTGTGTTTCAATACTGATTATTTTATCGGGTACTTTTATCAAATTCATTTTATAAAGTTGTATTCTTCTCATTTTCAATTGGTTTTTTTTTCCCCCATTACTTCACTATTTTCCAAGGGTCTTTGTGTTTGGAGAGTTTCAATTTTGTCTCAAAGTAATAATTACATCTACCACTTATATTATGCGGACTACGTGCCCAGTGCTATTCCAAGACTGAATGCACATTTACTTAATTAGCAGTCTGTTTGATCTCTTCTCACATGTCTCCTTAGCATTTTTCCAGTTTCAGAGTTCTTATAGTTCTTACAGATTTTAAACCTTTGATTAAAAACACAAATGTGTAAGAATGCATAAAATTGTATAATTAAATCTTCAAGAACACGTATAATTCTTATGAACAGTTCCCAGCTCTATACTGTATTACATGAAAGTGAAAATTTACTGTGTGCATTGTAGAAATTGTGAACTTATTTTAGAAGAGATTATAGAAAATATATCAAAAACATCCATTTCTTATACATGGTCAGGAGCTATTGGTGCCTGGTCGAGGATCAATATTTATAAACTGGCTAATAAACTGGCTAGAGTGCTCATATAAAATACCCACCTACCTGTCAGTACTGAGAGAAACATGCCTGAGTCCTGTAGTGAACTCTAGAGGTAGGAAGGGGAGAGCCGGAGATGGGATGGGTGTTAGCGAAATAATGCCAAGGAGTTAGTTAACACAACTCAATAAGTTCTGAGAAAGAGGGAGAGTTTGGGGACACTGTATTAGTTTGCTTAGGCCACCATAACAGAATACCTCAGACTGGATGGCTTAAACCAGCAGGCCTTAGCCTTTTTGGCACCAGAGACTGGTTTCATGGAAGACACTTTTTCCATGGGGGGTGGGGAGAGATGGTTTTGGGATGATTCAAATGAATTACATTTATTATGCATTTTATGTCTATTATTATTACATTGTAATATATCATGAAATAATGATACAACTAATCTAATGCCACTGCTGATGAGATGGGAGGTGAAGCTCAGGTGGTAATGTGAGTGATAGGGAGTGGCTGTAAATACAGATGAAGTTTTGCTCACTCATCGCTGACCTCCTGTTGTGCTGCCTGGTTCCTAAGAGGCCTTAGACCAGTCCATGGTCTGAGGGTTAGAGGCCCCTGGCTTAAACAACAGAAATGGATCTTTCACAATTCTGGCAGCTAGAAGTGTCAGCAGGCTTGGTTTCTCATGGGGCCTCTCTCCTTGGCTTACAGATGGCCATGTTCTCTGTGTTCTCACATGGTATTTCCTCTGTGCACATGCAGCCCTGGTCTGTCTGTGCATTCAAAGATCTTATAAAAACACCTGTCAGATAGGATTATGGCCTACCCATATGACCTCATTTAACCTTGATAACATCGTTAAAAATTCTATCTCCAAATGCAGTCATATTGGGGGTTAGGGCTTCAACACATGCATTTTGGGGAACACAATTCAGCTCATCACAAACATCTTCAAAACTTGACTCCAATATCACCCTCTCTGGAAAGCCTTCCCAAATTTTCCCAGGCAAAGTTAACTGTAACGATTCCTGTATCACACTATTTATTCTTCTATATGCTACATACGGCACTGTGTTGTAATGCTCTTCTCTCCAGGCTGCATTCTTTTCCTCTGCTGACCCTAAGACGGGGAACTTTCCAAGTGGGAGGCTCTCTTTTTTATATGCCCATCACCCAGGAGGGGGGAGGTGTGATGGGCAGAGCAGGATTATAGAATGGATTACAAAATCAGTGTGGAATGTGTAGGGCAGAGGTGTCTAACCTTGTGGCTTCCCTGGGCCACATTGGAAGAAGAATTGTCTTGGGGTGCATATAAAATGCATTAACATTAACATTAACAGTAGCCGATGAGCTAAAAAAAATGTTAAAAAAAAAAAAAAAGACCCTCAGAATGTTTTAAGAAAGTTTACAAATTTGTGCTGGGCCACATTCAAAGCTATTCTGCACCACAGCTTGGACAAGTTTGGTGTAGGGTTTCTCTAAAGAAACCAACTGAGTATCTTCAAAGCCAAGTGAGGAGAATGCTGGCAGGCTAGCAAGTTCAAGGAAAGATCTGAACAAGTTGAAGTCAGATCAAGACTCCAGGCATACAGTTACGAGAGGAGGGACTGAGGGCTCATGGCCAGGACCAGAGGTGCTGAGACAATATACAGTAGTGGGAAGAGTCTGAGAGCAGCAACCAGGCTATCTAGATCCAAATGCCACTTTTGCCACTTACTGGCTGGATGGCTATGCGCAAGTACTGCAGCTACCCTGAATTACAGTTGGCTAACTATAAAATGGGATAATATGAACTAATTGGTAGGAGTGTCTGAGTTAAATGAAGAAACTCAAGTAAAGAGCCCACTACAGGATCTGGTACATAGTAGGTCATTGATGTATGATAGAAACTTCCACAAATGAACAATCTCATATCCTTTAAAATGCTGCCTAAGTAATCAGGGCTTAGCTTTCCAGTCACCTCAAGAGCCTGAAAAGCCTGAGTTGTTTGGAGATGTTTGACATACAGAGAGAGGCCTTCTAGATCCACTGTGGCAAAGAGAAATGGTAATAGAATTACTACCGTAATGGTGGGGTTTTCCTTTAAAAAATTACAGTAAGCCTCCTTGAGTTCAAATGAAATGCATTCCCCTGGTAATACTCAGAGCTTAATGTTCATAACATTTCAGAATGAAAAAAATCAGTTCTATGTTTACTTTGTGCTTATTAAACAGAAAAAAAGATGAAAGGAACAAATAGAGGAAAGACAACCATGATTATTTCCAATTTCTTGAGCTATCCTTTGACCTGGATGCTTAGATAATGGTGTCACAGAGCAACTTCTGGGGTAACATGAGTCACAAAAATAAGAGAAAAAGTCACTTGGGTTTGTCATCTAGGTGTTTTACTTGTGAGGTAACAGATAGCCACAGGACCAGTTATCAAGGGAACTGACTTCTGATTTAAATGCTCTTCACTCTCATAGACCTGCAGAATTATAGAATGGGGAATGACCTTGAGAGGTCACCTGGAATCTGCACACATTTTAAAACTCCTCATCTTGATTAGTTTTTAGAATGATGGAAAGAGAGAATTTTATAGGCTCCCACAAGAGCCCGTTCTGGTGTTCAACAGCTCTCACTTTAAGAAAAAGCCTCTTAGAACCAAGTAGTTGTTTCTTCTTGCTTCACCCAAAGGGCAGATTACATGGTATCTATCTATCTATCTATCTATCTATCTATCTATCTATCTATCTATCTATCTATCTATCTATTGAATAAAAGCTACTCTGACTTTGGAGTTCAAAAGAACATGCTCACTATACGATCTTGGGCTACTTACTTAACTTCACTTACATGAGCACCATTTTCCTCATTTGTAAAACAGAGCCCTGGACTCAAAGCATGTTGCATATCTCATGCAAGAAAAAAGAAATAGTGATTACCAAATTGTGGTATTACAGTAAAGTGTGCTATTTTTAAGTACTAATATATGTACATTTGATTGTGTGTTATTTTAATTTTTTTTTTAATTCTGTAATTCAAGTTATTAATATCTGGAGAGCAAGATCATTGATTCAATTATTCAAATTATGTGAAAAGACAAACCATTTACAAGTCTGGACAGCTTTGGACCTGTGTGAATAGCAATAAGCAACTATATTGTGGTCTCGCAAAGTTCCTAGTGAAGGAATAATTATTGTTCTTCAAAGGATTTCTGAGAAAGTAGAATATGAATGTGACAGTATAGAAATAAATACAGGTACTTCTATATCAGATTTACCACATATATATGGTAAAAATGTGGAAGATGACAAACCAAATGTTTTCTTTGGCAGAGATGGGGTGGGGTAGGAAATGCAGCTTTTTATCCACATAAATATCCACATAAAACCTAGTCTTTGTTGGGGTGGGTGTGGGAGGAATAATTGTTCAAATAAGAACTCCTCATAACTCTCAAAAAAGAGATAAAATTATTCAAAGATGAAATTCATAGGAAAATATTTAGGGTTGGATCCTAATATCTTCTCACCATTCTTCTTGTCAGAAGATCATCAGAAAGAGCTTTTTTAGCAGCAAAGAAAAACTTGTATAAAAATAAGTTTGTAACTCGATGCCACTGACCCACTTTATTTTTTAACTAGAAC
>PVKE010027915.1:0-21286 GCA_004027555.1 Craseonycteris thonglongyai | reverse complement strand
GGGGGGGGGGGGGGGAGGGGCTGGCTGTCAGTGCGTGGGGGCAGTCAGCTGAATCATAGGGCTGGCTAACATAAGGCTGGTGAATGGAGAAGAAGGCAGGTTGCTGAAGTGCATTCCAGCAACTAGAGCACTGGCAGCAGGAATGTACTGGTGGCTGATGCACAAAGTGGACTTTGATGAGGTAGGGCCCCAGCCCAAGCACTTCTTGGCTTGGGACACAGAACCTATCTGGCTTCCCTTTGCTCTATCCCAAAGCTTGCCCACTCCTCCCAGTTCCACCCATTGCCTTCATTCAGTCAGCTGCTGACAGGAAGCTGCCATTATCCTGTGATGCAAATAGATCTGCAGCTTTTACAACAAGCCCCACCCATACCTTTCCCACTGAAGCTGGCAGAGGGATCCAGGAAAACAGTGAAGCACAGGTGTAGCAAATTCTGACTGCAGGGGAATCTCAGAGGCATAGAATACAGCTGCTCCCCATATCCTCCCAAAGAGGAGACACATAGAGAACACAGTGATTGAATCAAAGAAAAGCTCACCTTCTAGGAAGTATTCTACTGTGAGAAAACCAAATGACCAAGAGAAAAATATTGTAAGACACTGTAACAACGCCAGTTAGGAAGAAAAAGAAAGACTTCTTCACACCTACCAGGGGAAAAGTCCTATGCCAAGGAAGAGAAACACTCCAATAGCAATGAGTACCTAAGTGAACAAAGGTGCTCAGAAAGGAAATGAAAAGTCGTCAGAAAAGGAATTGAAGATATGGAAATATATGATTTAAATTATACAGAATTTAAGACTGCAATTCTGAAAACATTCAAAGAAATCAAAGAAAATTGAAGTACACAGAGGGAGCCAAAGGATCACAGAAAGGAAATCTGTTAACAAAAGGAATAATTTAACAAAGAAATTGAAACTATAAAGAAGAATCAAATAGAAATTCTGGAGATAAACAACACAATAAAATTAGTGAAAAATGAAATAATGGGAATGCCAGGAAAGCATAACAGGTTGAGCACTTGCCTTGCAAACTCAAGGTCCAGGAATGAAACCCCAACTTCATTCCATGCAAATAAATATGCTGAACTGTGTGGTGCAATGGATAATTGCCAGGACGGCAGCAAATGTCCTCCGCTCTAACACAAGAGTCTCGCACTGCTGATCCCACTCTGTGCAGCCCCACATTCATCTGTGTGAAATGAAGCTATGTTGCAACTAATGATGTACAACTGTGGAGACTGCTCTTGGCCCTCTCCCTTCTCTCTGTCTCTCTGCCTCTCCCTCTCCCCAACCCCCTCTTTCTCCTCTCCAACAATAAAATCAATTAAAAAAAAAAAAAAAAGCATATGAAGCAGAGCTGACCAGATGGAGGAAAGACTTAGTGAAATCGAAGACAGAAATATGGAAATGTCACAGAAGAAAGACGAGAGAGACCCGAGATTTAAAAGAAATAAAGATATCTATAAGACATATAAGAATAATATGTATTCTGGAGGGAGCAGAGGGTGGGGTGGGCACAGGAATTTGCAACAAATAGTGGATAAGAACTTTTGAACTTATAGATAGAACTGGAACCTAAAATTCAAGAAATAGAACCCCTATTTACTTGAATCCTAGCAGAACTTCTCCAAAGCACATTATCCTGAAGATGTGAAAGTTCAATGACAAAGAAAAAATCCTCAAGGCAGACAAGAAAAAGACCACTATAACCTATAAAAGGAAGCCCATCAGACTCTCAGCAGATTTCTCAACAGAAACTCTACCCTCAGAAAATCAAGTATTCAAAATATTGAAGGAGAGAAATAACCAGCCAAGATCACCTACCTAGCAAGTTATCCTTTAGATATAAAGGAGGAATAAAGACATTTTCAGACATAAAGAAGCTGAAGAAATTCTCCAGCACAAGACCAGCATTTCAAGAAATACTGAAGGAGGCTATTGAACCTGAAAGAAAAAGTAAAACTAAATAGAGGTAAAAAGGGATAAGGGGAGGAATTAAAGGTTTAAATTTCCAAAAGAGAATAGAGATAAGAAGCATCCTTAAGAAAAGAGACCAGTGCATATATGAAACTTGCTTTTACATAAAGTTCATGGTAAACACTCAAAAAGAATTTAGAACTGAGACACACAAAGGAGAGAGAGAGAGAGAGGGAGAGAGAGAGAGAGAGAGAACAGTCATAAATACCATCAAACTAAAATAACCAACAGAAAGAAAAAAGCAAAGAAGCAATCGGAAAAGAGAGCTACCAAAAAACAAATGATATAATGGCTATAGGAAATTCTCATATATCAGTAATCACCTTAAATGTAAATGACAACTCACTAATAAAAAGACACAGAGTAGCAAACTGGATTAAAAAAGAAAACCCAACCTTATGCTGCCTCTAAGAGACATACCTTAGCCACAAGGACAAATATAGACTCAAAGTGAAAGAGTGAAAAACAATACTCCAAGCAAGGCATCCAGAGAAAAGCAGGTATAGCCATACTTGTATCTGACAAAACAGACTTTGGGTTCAAAAAGGTAATAAGAGACAAAGATAGACACCTTATAATGATAAACTTGTTTAATAGGAGAAGAACATATTAACACATATTAATATATACACCTCTAACCAGGAAGCACCAAAATTTACAAAGCAACTACTAACAGATCTAAAAGGAGAAACTGACAAAAACACAATTATAGTATGGGACTTAAACACCTCCTTGACAGCCATGAACAGATCATCCAAACAAAAATAAATAAAGAAATATCAGCTTTAAATGATACATTACAGCAGTTGGACATAATTTGCATTTACAGACCAATTCATCCTAAAACTCATGACTATACATTCTTTTCTGGTGCACATGAAACATTCTCAAGGATAGACCACATGCTGGGAAAGACAGCTAGCCTCAGCAAATTTAAGAACATTGAAATCATACCAAGTGTATTCTCTGAAGCACTGAAATTGGAGATCAACTACAAAAGAAAGCAGGAAAAACCACATATACATGGAGATTAAACAACATGTTATTTAAAAATGACTGGATGAAACAAAATATAAAAGAAGAGATTTAAAAATACATAGAAATAGATGGCAATGAAAACACAACATATCAAAATTACTGGGATGATACAAAAATGGTAATAGGGAAATTTATATCACTACAGGCCTATCTCAAGAAACAAGAAAAATCACAATCTAATATCACATCTTAAAAAAAACTAGAAAAAGAGGAACAAAAAGCATCCAAAGTCAGAAGAAAGAAGGAAATAATAAAAATTAGAGCAGAACTAAATGAAATAGAGAACAGAAAAACAATAGAATAAATTAATGCAACAAAGAGATGGTTCTCTGAAAAAGTTAATAAAATTGACAACTCCCTGCTTGTCTCACCAAGGGAAAAAGAAAATACTCAAATAATACAAATTAGAAATAAAAGAGTGGGGATGCCAGGGTGTCTCAGCACGTTGAGCACTCATCTTGTAGCCCTGGGATCTGAGAATTGAATCCCGGCCCTGGCCCATGTGGTGGACCTATATGCTGAACTCGAGTGTGTCCGCACTTTGGTTCTTGCCAGGGCAAGCTCCATGCAGTAGGCCCCTGGCCTGGTTCCTGCCCTGCATGGCCCCGTGCCCACCTGTGAAATAAAACTATGTCAAAAACTGATGATGCACAACTATGGAGACAGCTCTGAGCCCTCCCCCCTCTCTGTCTCTCTCTTTTGTCTCTCCCTCTCTCTCTCTGTTGAAAACAATAAAAATGAATCTTAAAAAAAAGAAATGAAAGAGGGGAAATTATAACTGATACCACAGAAATACAAAGGATCATACAAGAATATTATGAAGGCCTATATGCCACCAAATTTTGCAACCTAGGAAAAATGTACAAGTTTCTAGAAGCATATAGTTTACCTAGACTGAATCAAGAAGAACTAGATAATCTAAACAAACCAATCAACAGTAAGAAAGTTGAAATAATCATCTAAAACCTTTCCAAAAGAAAGAGTTCAGGATCACATGGTCTCATTAACAAGTTACACCAGGCTTTCAAATAGAAATTAACACCTATCCTCCTCAAACTTTTCAAAAAATTGAGGAAGAGGCAGTATTTCCCAACTCATTCTATGAGGTCAACATTACCCTAATACGAAAACCTGCTAAGAACATCACAAAAAAAGAAAAGTATAGACCAACATCTCTGATGAACACTGATGTAAAAATCCTAAACAAAATACTAACAAATAGAATACAACAGTGCATTAACAAAGATTATAGGTGATGCCGGAATGGCTCAGCTGGTTGAGAACTTGTCTTGCAGCCCCAGAGTTCAAGGATCGAATCTCAGCCCTGGCCCATGCACTCATATGCTGAACTGGGGTTCTCACCAAGGAAAGTTCCATGTGGTAGGCACCCAGCCTGGTTCCTACCCTGTGAAGCCCCCCGCCCCCCTGTGGAATTAAACTACGTAGAAAGCTAATGATGTGCAGCTATGTAAACTGCTCTGGGCCCTCCCCCTTCTTTCTATCTCTCTCTCTCTCTCTCTCTCTCTCTCTCTCTCTCTCTCTCTCTCTCTCTCTCTCTCTCTCTGTTAAAAACAATACAAATAAATCTTAAAAAAAAAAATTATACATCACAATCAAGTGGGGTTCATCCCAGGGACACAAGGATGGTTCAACATACGCAAATCAATCAATGTGATAACACCACTTAAACAAAATAAAAGATAAAAACCATCTGATTATACGAAATGATGCAGAAAAAGCATTTGACAAGATAAAACAGCCATTTATGATCAAAACACTTAATAAAATGTGTATAGAAGGAAAATACCTCAACATAATAAAGACCATATCAGACAAACCCTCAGAGAATATCATACTGAATTAGGAAAATATAAAACTATTTCTTCTAAAATCAAGAGCAAAACAGGAATGTCCCCTGTCACCACTGCTATTTCACACAGTGCTGGAAGTACTAGCCACAGCAATCAGGTGGGAGAAAGAAATAAAAGGCATCCAAATTGGGAGTAAAGAAGTAAACTGTCACTTTTTGCATATAACATGATCCTTTATATAGAAAACCCTAGAAACTTCACCAGAAAACTATTAGAAGTAATAAACAAATACAGTAAAGTTATAGGATACAAAAATCAATGTATAAAAATCCATAGCATTTTTATATACAAACAACAAAACTTCAGAAAAAAATGAGAAAAACAATACCTTTTGCGATCACATCAAAAATTAAAATTCCTAGGATTAAACTTAACAAAGAATGAGAAGGACTTATACACAGGAAACAATAAGATACTACTAAAAGAAATTGAAGAAAACACAAAAAATGGAAAGATATTCTGTGTTCATGGATTGGAAGAAACAACATAGTTTAAATGGCCATATTACCCAAAACAGTATCCAGATTTTAATGCAGTTTCCATAAGGCTGGAGGCATCATGCTCCCCGACTTCAAACTATACTACAAAGCATCAGTAATCAAAACAGCTTGGTGATGGCAGAAAAGTAGACATACAGACCAATGGAACAGAATAAAAAACCAGAAGTAAACCCACAAATATATGGACAGATAATTTTTGACAAAGCAAAAAACATACAATGTAGAAAAGAAAGCCTCTTCAGTAAATGTTGCTGGGAAGATTGGGAAACCACATGCAAAAGAATGAATCTGGACTTCGAACCGTCACCATATATTAACTCAAAGTGGATGAAAGGCCTCCACATAAGACCCAAAACAATAAACTGCATAAAAGAAAGTGTTGGTACTAAATGTATAGACCTTGAGTTTAGTGAGGACTTTATGAACTCGACCTTCTAGGAAAGGGAAGTAAAAGCAAAAATAAATTAATGGGACTATATTGAACTAAAAAGCTTCTGCACAGTAAAGGAAACCATCAACAAAGTAAAGAGGAAAACAACTGAATGGGATAAAATATTTGCAAACAATGCCTCTGATAAGGGGCAAATACATAAAATATATAAAGCACCTATGCATCTCAACAACAACAACAACAAATCCAATTGAAAAATGGTCAAAAGACCTTAGCAGACCCTTCTCCAATGAAGACCTAAAATGGCCAATAGATATATGAAAAAGCACTCAACTTCACTTGCTATTAGGGAAATGCAAATCAAAACCACAATGATACCACCTCACACCTGTTAGAACAGCTATAATCAACAATACAAGTAATAACAAAGGCTGGAGAGGTTGTGAAGAAAAAAGAACCTTTATAGAGTGCTGGTGTGAATGTAAATTGGTACAAACACTGCGGAAGGCAGTATGGAGGTTCCTTAAAAATCCAATAATAAAATTACCATACCACCCAGAAATCCCTCTTCTGGGTATCTACCCCCAAATCTTGAAAACCTTAGTCCACAAAATTGTGCCCCAATGTTCTTTGCAGCACTGTTCAAGGTGGCCAAATCATGGAAACAACCAAAGTGTCCTTTGATAGATGACTGGATTAAAGAATTGTGGTATTGCCATTTGCGACAACATGGACACACTTTGAGATCATCACATTAAGCAAGATAAATCAGACTGTAAAAATGAAGAACAATAGGACTTCACTTATATGTGACGTATACTGAAAATAAGAAAGAAACAAAACCTCATGGACACAGTCAAGTTTAGTGGTTACCTGAGGGTTTTTAGGGAGAGGGTGGGGGATATAGGGAGGGGTCATCAAATATATATGGTGATGAAAAGAGAACTGACTCTGGGTAGTGAGCACATAATGTAATACACAGACGATATAATATAGAACTGTACACCAGGAGCCAATGTAATTTTTACTAACCAATGTCACCCCAATATATTTAATATTAAATAAATAAATAAACGGCTACTGCATATTGTTACCTGATCAATATTATTAATTCCTTTGCAATTAGTCACTAACATGAACAAACAAAATTCATGAAATTTGGCCCACATGAAAGACACAATGTAATATTCCTGAAAGAAAATATCACTTAATTAAACACCATTAAGTGACTTTTACTTATTACTGTAACTTTTTGTTACATTTTTAAATGTCTCTATTTTAATAATATTGTAAAAAAAAAGTGACTTATGTGTGATTAAAGTTAACAGTTGAGGACTGGTATGAGTGAGACACTTAGGCCATGTAACTCCTGTAATAATGGTCAGCATTATTAATCCCCTGTGGTCAAGACATCATTCCCAGTAGCCAATGGGGCTTCCAGTTCCCCTTCAAACATTTGGGAGGCATGGATCCCTTCAGATTCTGTTGAAAACTGTGGAGTCTCTCTCTAGGGAAAGGAAGAAAAAGGTAATCCATAATAGATTGCCTACAATTCTTGGACATGAAAGGCTCAGGGATCCTGCAACCCATCCTTTGACCCTTAAGGGTCTCAGATTTCAAAGCTCTGCTTAAGCGAAATCTCCTAAGTGATACCACATGCTTGGGGAACATGGTCACACATTCGTTCAGCCATCACAAGGCCCCTCTACATATGGAGGTACTAGAATACACAGAAGTGCAGTGAGATGGGCGGAACTCTGTGGCCGTACACCAGGAGCGGCTGATCCATGTAATATCGAGAGGCAGAGTTTGGAGTCAAACTGCCTGGGGTGGAACCCCTCCTTGACCTCTTTAACCACTCCGGTTTTGTGCAAGTTATTACAGTGCTCTGGGCCCCAGTTTCTTTTTCTGTATACTGCAGGTCATCATATATGCAATTCATAGGGTTTTGTGTAGATTAAAGAACTTGCTGTATGTAAATCACTTAGAATAGTGCCTGGACCATAGTATGGGCTCAGTTCATTAAGATTATTAAATTAAGATTATAAATTATGATTATCGTACTCATCAGGGGAGAATGCATTCAGCTGATTACCCCCCA
Source organism: Craseonycteris thonglongyai (assembly GCA_004027555.1). Lineage (NCBI taxonomy): Eukaryota > Metazoa > Chordata > Mammalia > Chiroptera > Craseonycteridae > Craseonycteris > Craseonycteris thonglongyai. Next base: position 13,408 of record PVKE010027915.1, on the reverse strand, counting down.
CCCCCATGTGACGGAAAGGGAGGAAATAGCTAAAAGGGAGGGGCCGGGCAGAAGTGAGAGTAAAGTGAAGCGTACCATTTGCCTGGTACCTAGAAGTTTTCAGGAGCTCAGCCTTCCAGTGTTCTGCAGAGGCCCCACATGTGTGCTGCTTTTCTCTGTAAAACAAGCATCACTTTAATAAATAGTTGCAGCAACTGCTGCTGTACCCACAGAGTAAGTGACTCACACAAAGTCACATGGAGGAGTGCCCACAGAAGGGTGAGGAACCTGTGCATTCTTGCCTGCTTTGCTCACTAGCACACCAGCTGGACTTCCAAATAGAAATGCATTTATTTAATTGATCCAATGAAGCACGCATCATTTTAAGATGCCAAAAACTATCTTGATGCATATTAGAGTAGAATTGTTTCTAAGGACGTGGAGCCACTATTTGCAATATAATAAGAAAGTCAGCAAAATTATTACCATGACATGAAAGGAGAACCAACTATTTACTCTGTCCTTGAATCTCTCGAATAATAGGAATAGTAATCCATGTCCTTTTCATTATATTAATGAATAAACATAATTTTCATAAATTATTAAACATGTTTTATTTACCTAATAATGCTAACTTATGCTCCAATTCCTGGAGTACCACTTTTTAACTGTTTTCCTCTTATAAGCCAAACTACAAGTTTCATTCATGCTTTTTGCTTTTTTATCCTAAATCTTGATTTTGAGTACTAAAGGGGACAATGTATGTAAATCACCTGTCACAGTGCTTGATTTAATAGGAGCCTTATTAATAATACCAATAATGAGTGTTATTCTTCTAATATGTGCTTACTATGGCAATGATGTATTTTTTAATACATAAACACATAAAATGTTTATAGACCCAGTGACCAAGCTAGACTTGGCCCACAGACAGAGGGAACAACAGGTGTAATTTCATGGCCAGCAGGGAAAACTCATTCCTTTGAAAAAAATCCTTCTTCGATGTTTGCTTCATATTTGAATTTCATCATCAGAATTTCAGATTTGATTGCATATTTAATATCACACGTATCTGTCACTTCCCCCAGCTCTGCCACTGAAGACTAGTAGTTTAAGTTACATCAGTCTTTCTCACTTAAACATGAAAAACACCCAAATAGATTCCATCAGGGTTGCAGTCACAGAGACGGAAAATGCAGGGCTTCCAGTGGAATTAAACTCACCAGTCCAGACCACCCTGGTTCAGGGAAAGGGCTTAGGCTATGCCCTTAAATGCTGTTGTTTCCCAGGCTTCTGCTCTCAAGACTCTTTTTATCCCCGACTCTGTCTTTCTCCCCCTGGTGAGCTCATGAACTTCAGGGTTGAACTGTCTATGAGTGGAGGAGCTCACACCTTCCACACCAGACCACCATTCAGAGAGGCTGGCTGCTATGTTCAACTGCCTACAAGGTCTCTCCACTTAGAAGTCTCCCATGGCCTCTCAGGAAGCACAGTGTCCTCTTAATGGACCCATTACATGTGGCCCATCTCTACCACAGAAATCACTGTGATGAATTATAGTGGTCTTTTTACTGGTCCACTGAACTGGGAGTGGTTTGGCAGCAAAAACTACATTTCTTGTTCGTTCTTTCATTTATTCATTCATTCATGCATTCACTCACTCATTCATTCACTCACTCATTTATTTATTCAATAAATGTGTGGTCCCTGTTTAGATTCCAGGGAACAGAACTGTGCTTGGCCAGAGACAGTGGGCAATGCATGTTTGTTGAATGAATGGATGAACTGATGAATGTTTAAGAAATGAATAAATGAATGACCAAAATAAAGTGGCTACAACACCGAAGACAAACTTCTACTTCACAAGTAGATTTGGCTGGTCCTGGTTGGTGATAATCAGAAACTGCCATCAAAGGCAAATATATGACTGTCTCTCTTCCGGAACATTGTGTAGCAGGGTTCAGGAAGAGGCATTGTGATGGGCATGAGATTAAGCAGTTTGATAACATCAGTCTCCAATCACCGTTTCTCATGGTGAACTGAATGATGAATGCGTGCCTGTCAGGCATCTATCGAAATTCCTGGAGCACTTGTCTCCTGGCTTCCAGGGTAGTTCTTTCTGAGCAAAAGTGAGGAAAGGCATTTCAACTGTAACTTTATCTCAGCAGCTCTAGAAACTGGTTTTATTTCTTGGAATTTTCCATTAGGAAGTTGTTTTACTGTACTTCCTTTGACCTCTTGAGTAGCTGGAACTGGGTTGGAATGGTTTGACTAGAGTGTTAATGTGTCCATAGATAGAATAGAGGGAAATATACCTCGTAGCTTCTTAAAAACATGGTATTTAGGGCATAGCAAATATTTTTCATTTGAAACTGACATCAGAAAATAAACTCAGGGAGATGCCAGGATAGCTCAGCAGTTGAGCACTTGCCTTGCAACCGCAAGGTCTAGGTTTTGAATCCTAGCCTTAGCCCATGCAAACCCCATATGCTGAACTGCAGCACAACTGGTGACTGCCAGGAGGGCTCATTGGCAAAGATTCTTGCCCCCCATGCAGGACGCTACTGGTTCAGTTCCCGCCCTGAGCAGCCCCACATCCACCTGTGTGGAATAAAACTATGTCACAACTAATGATGTGCAACTTTGGAAACTGCTCTGACCGAGGTCTGTCTGTCTGTCTGTCTGTATGTCTCTCTCTCTCTCTCTCTCTCTCTCTCTTTCAGTCTCAACAATTAAATAAATCTTAAAAAAAGAAAGAAAGAAAAGAAAAGAAAAGAAAGAAGATAAACAAACTTAGGGGCCAAAACATGACTAGGAGGTCTGAATCAGGCTTTCCCAGAGGCAAAAGTAAAAAAGAACCCTGGAATTTCCAAGAGGATTTGCATTCTTTAGGCATCCTTGTTGACTTCAGGGATAGAAGACAGTCATCAGCTATTAGAGCTAGGAGGAAACTTGGTATCTAAAACTTTTGGAGACTGTGACTGTTGAACTTGAGTCCTAGAGTTTTTGTTTGTTTGTTTGTTTTTAAGATTTATTTTATTGTTTTTGGCAGAGAGAGAGATAGAGAGAAGGGGGAGGGCCCAGAGCAGTTTCCATAGTTGTACATCATCAGTTTTCGACATGGTTTTGTTCCACACAGGTGGACAGGGGCCACACAGGGTAGGAACCAGTTGGGGGCCTCCTTCATAGGAGGCACGCTCCCTCTAGCCAAGAGCCAAACCAGGGGGCCTCCCACATGGGAAGCTCACCCTGGCAAAAACCAAACAGGGGCCACAGGCCACACCCCAGTAAAGCATATGGGTCCACACAGGCCAGGACTGGGACTCGATCCTGGTACATCGGGGCTGCAAAGTGAGTACTTAATTCTCTGAGCCACCCTGGCTTCCCTGAGTCTTAGAGCTTTGAAGTGTCTTGCTCAAGATCATTCAACTACCATATTTTCCGGCGTATAAGATGACCGGGCGTATAAGACGACCCCCTAATTTTACAGTTAAAACATAGGTTTAGGCCTATATTCGCTGCATAAGACTACCCCCCACTTCTGAGGCTGTAGTCTTATACAGCAAATATAGGCCTAAACCTATGTTTTAACTGTAAAATTAGGGGGTCGTCTTATACGCCTGGTCATCTTATACGCTGGAAAATACGGTATGTGATCATAGAACCTATAGTAGAAGCATAATAGGTTCCTAGAGTAGAATCTGTAAAACTAGAGTAGAACTGTAGTAGACTCCTTCCCCATTCTTTTTCTTCCTTTATTCTGTTTGGTTTGGTTTTGAACTATACCCCATGGTCTTCAGAAAATTTACTGACATATATAGAACTCACAAACTTCTTCAACATTCAACGTGACTTATCTAGTGTTATGTGTAAGATGCTATACTCAACATTATGGAGAATTCAAAGATGAATTAGACACTCAGTCTTCAAGAAGCATACTGTCTACTCTCTAATAGATAACATGATAGCTTTAGAAATGATCTGTAGCATAGAACCAATGAAAGGAAAGATTTCTTGGGACCTGCAAACTGAATCTGCTCTTTGTGCTGTAATAGAATGTGACTGGGAGTTGCCAGCTATCATCTTGGTAACCATCCTTACAGGCATCCAGGGAAATGTCCTTTCCGGGCGGTAAGCAGGATGCACATTTGTTCACCAATCTTCCATTTGCCATTTCTTAGAGCTGTCATTTCACATTTCTCCAGGGGTCTCTGGCGTCACTCACCCAAATCCCAAATTAAATCCCTGGTGATCATTATTGCTAAATGAAAGAAGCTGTCCTCAGAGTAACTGGGAAATCGTGTATGTGCCTTCTGAAAGGCCTTGAGCTACAGGAGTGGTTAAAGCTTAAGAGGGTGGAATTGACCTGAAGGTATCTTTTGTTTGATTTATCTCATCCTGACCCAGGTAGCATTTTAAATTTGAACTAGTTGCTAATATATAAATACTGGGAAATTGCACCTACAAAACTAGGGTTCCAGAGTCCACAGAAAGAGTGGATATTCCGCCCACACTCAGTCTACCTTTCCACATGGTAGTAATGGCTTGGAGGTTCATAGTCACCAGTTCATTAGACAGAACATGCACCTTCTAACTTCCACAGCCTCTCACTTTGTATGACTTTTTTGCAAAGCAGAGTCTTGGGAAGAGATAGCAGCCATCCTTTACCACCCACTTGCTCCACTAGTTTGTCAAAACCAGGCTCTGTTGGTGTTGAGCTAATCATTCCTGCTTTAGGTAATAATGACAAAGCATTGGATTGGTTGAGAAGGTGTTTAAATTTGTTTAGGTTGGTTTACCTTTTATTAGTGGGCAATATTTACAAATTACTTTATGGCAAGTTACAGGCCTCACATGTCCATGAAATGTGTGCAATAGCTATAATTATGGCCATTTCTCAGCTGAAGACACTGAGACTTGGAGAAGTAGAATAATTTGCCTAAGGATGTACAGATTCCCTCAAATTACCAGGCCCAAGGCTCTTTCATGACCTCACCATCATGGTGATAGATGTTAGTAAACCCTCAGAATAAGAAAAAAGTACACCCTTGTCTTTTTGGTTTCTGAGTTACCACACTGCTGTTGAAGCATCCTTGCCTTAAATACAATGACAGTCATTTCTGCTCCATTGAACTCCTAATGTTAGCCTTTACTTTAATTCAGAATCTACTAAATTTTCTGATAACATTTACTATTGCAACTATTTGGATCTTAAAGTCCACCATTAAATGTTAGAGTTTAATAAACTAGTTTCTTTATTTTATAGATTATAAGACTAAAATTCAAAGAAGTCAATGGCTTATCCATGGTCATACAGACAATGACAGTGACAGCATCAGTATGGAGACTCTGGTGTTCCAATGCAAAAAAAAAAATAATAATAATAACTCTTTTAGCTCTTTATTATATTTATCCATCAAGAAAGACTTAATGCAGGGGATCTCAAATAAATTTAAAATAGTTTTTACCTGCTTTTAAAGAACTTAAACCATTTCTATAGAGCTACAAAATAAAACCATTAAAGAAACCAAGACAAGATTGTGTTAATTCTGCCACAGTATATGAAAGATGTGTTGTGTATTAATAAAGGGTGTCCCAAAATTCACGCAAGAAGTAACTTTGATAGAAAACACAGGTTTATAATTAAAATTGTAAATTTTCATTGCTCAACAATGAAAACGCATTGCTCTTTTGTGTAGCACTATATTTTTAATAACCCTGAACTGTCAGCTGTCACGCTGTCTTTTTCTTTCTTTGGCAACACTTTACCGCACAAATGATGCAAAATTCAAATCTTGCATGAATTTTGGGACACCCTTTATATTATGCTACTGGTGACACTATAAAAAATTCTTACTAAAATCCATACAAATTCATCTGAATAAAGTTTTCATCTTGGTTTCATTTTTGTTTGTTTCCTTGTCATTGTTTGTTGTTTTTTGAAGGTTGTGGGGTAGAGGGCACCTATTATCAAAATATAGGAGCAGGAAGCATAGGGTTATGACACTGAGTCACTAAAGGGAGAGAAGGGATGTGTTCCCAGCTGAGGAAGGCATCTAAGTTTGCAGGTGTTACAAGCCCAAGGAGATGTGAACACAAATTTACTTCAATATTGGAGGCATAATATGAGGTGCCTGTCAGGGAAAGATCTCACTATAGGTGCTGGGAGCATGTAAAGTGTAACTGAGTTCATGAATGTGCGTGTCATATTTACACAATTTTTACTCTGGGATATTGGGATGTCAGGTTAGGGAGACCCATTGTCGTATGAGGGATGGGAGAGCAGTGTTGTGTTCTATGCCCCTGGTTCTATGGTATCATAGCAGAGCCATGACCTTTAGACCACTTATGAGGAGAAATAAGAATGCTGTCCAAGAATTCAGTGAAGGTCTGTCTCAAAGACCCAGTAGTTTATCAGGGCTTAATCCAAGCAGTCATGGAGTTCTCTCTAAACTTAAGTCTCATAAGGTACACAAGTGCTGATAAGGGAGACCAAGGCAGAAGATGTGTCATGCAAGTGATGTCAACACGAGTGGGGAAGACGGAGCTGAGGAGGTAGAAGAAGGCTGAATGTCAATGGACAAAGATTTCTCAGGATTTACTAATAATATTCCAGAATCTCAGTCTACTCGTATAACCACAAAGCAAAGACAGATTTTATCAACTGATTGGTGTAGATAGGTAATGTACCTCAACTCTGGTCATGATCACCTGACAAACTGAGTTAGTCTGGACATGACGTCTGTGGCTGTCACTGGAGTCTGGAGATACCATAACTGGCAAATAAGAATGCTAATAGTTTTATGTTTGGTTATATGCATCAGAAAAAATAAAAATTCACAAATCAGTGGAATGTTTATCATACATATTACAATAAATCCAAAGATATAAGTTAAGCATTATTTTATGTTTTGCTGTTAACAGGTGATACATTGAATTTTTTTTTTCACTTGTATGATGCATTTGACACTGACGTTGCATTCCTATTTCTGAAAGCATTAGCAAATTACACAGGAACATTAAGCATTTCAATCACTATTCTTCATCTTTCAAAAAACAACTCCCTGTATTGTTTTATTTTTTAAAAAGCACTTTATAAGCTTTTCGGTTTCACATTCTAATTTGAAAGCACTAGGAGGAAGAACCAAGAATGAAAGCATGTACACTTAACTTCAGAATGAGAACCCTGTTCTTTGGAAACAAATAAAAAATGAATTGATCTTGTGCAGTTTCCTTCTGCTTAATTTCACATGTTTAACAATGGAGTGGCTACTGCTTTATGTAAATCTGAAATGTAGGAGAAGATCATTTGATTTTAGTTTTGCTCTGGGAATTCTCTCTTCCCACAGGCACTGAGAGACACACCTGTCCATCATCCACAAAGGATCATCTACTTTCAGTTGGTACTTGACAGATCTTTCAGAGGTGGAAAAAGGCTGGTTTGCTTTTGATACATGAATAAAAACAGTAGGTCTTGATATCCATGCAGTCTTTATACATTACATCGTGTTTTCACATCCACTTTCTCATTTCATTGCCACAGAATCCCTGTGAGGTCAGTAGGGCAAGTATTGCCATCTCCATTTTATAGCTGCATTAACTGACACACAAAGAGGCAACGTCACTTGCACAGAACTGCACTCTGAGTAGCATGCTTGTAGGTAAGACTAGAATGAAGCTTCAGAACACTTTGTATGTGCTTTTGTGTGTCTATATGTGTATATACCCCTGTGTTTGTGTTCCACTTTACTCCTCTTAACCCAATAGGAAATAAGAGGAAAGCATTTTTGTTTCAGTCACCCTTTGCCCTCTTAAAATAGAAAGAATAAACTTACTAGAAGGAAACTTAAAGCTGAAGACAGCTGTTTTGCTTCAGCTGTAGTGGGCCGGAGGGGACCAGGACAGGTGACGAGGAAGGGGCCCATGGGAAGGTGTGGACCAGTGATGGAAAAATTGCGTGGAGTCCTGATGAAGAACATAGTGAAATTCTTCCCCTTCGGAGTGAAAGCTTCGCAGTGCTATTTTGCTTTCTTGGTTGGAAGTCCCTGAACATCAATTCAATCCATTTCAACATGTATTTATTGAATACCAACCATGTATTCAGTCATGAACATGGCACTATGGGGGACATAAAAGAACATATTACACAGTTCCCACAATATAAAGGAGCATGAAGAGGTAAGGATAGATGTAGTGTGAAGCAGTTGGAGAAAGATCTAAATAAAATACAAAACAAACTGTTCACCGGAAGCACCAAAATGTATGGAACAAAGTAGAAACATGCTGGGGGATCAGATAAAGTAGAAATTGGTGTTTGCAGAAATTCTGAGTGAAAGCTTTGTGGAGCAAATGTGGCTGAAGATGAATAAGAAAATATTGAATTATTGAGTTGGATTTGGCAAGTAACACTGGTTAGATAGTCCCAAAGTCATCGAAATACGGATTAGAGAGTCCAATCTGCCACCCAAAGTCAGAAGCCACCGTACACCTTCACATAGCCAGGCACTGGTTCTAGATACAGAGATTCCTGTTACTATTAATAGAAGAGACATGCACCTGTCTTATAACTGCCCCATTAACTGATGCTTGGAAAGTACCCCCTTTTTTTCCAGCTGATACTCACCTTCTTTGCTCTCCTTCTCTGGCCCCAACTATGCTGCATCTCTTTAGCTCCGCAGAATGATCCTCGTTTGTCTTCCACAGAAAAACTTTTAAGTGTTTGAAGAGAGACTTCACACCTCCCCGAGTCTTCTCCTTTCCTGTCTGAACATCCCAAGTTTTTCTGACAGCTGTCCATTCAAAATCTTGTACTAAGTTGAAGAAGAGAAGAGCTGAGATCTGGTCTTTCTCTGGAGGATTAGGAGCCATTCCTGTGCCATGTGCACAGAAATGTGAGCATTCATAAGGAATATTGTGAAGGTCCCAAGTGTGTGGAAAGACATTTCTCATTTTTAGTTTGCTGCCTTCATAAGACCAAGTGGTTGGTTTTATTCTGGTTTCCCCTCACCTTCTGTGATTCTTCCATTCTCTCCTGAAAAGTTAATCAGAGGTTAGAAGTCTCAGCATAGGCGAATAACTCATATGTATATCACTTAAACCAGAATCTGGAATATATCTTTCCATTTTGAAGGAACAGCAGTTTTAATATTGAATCTACTTCTTTAACACAAGCCTTTGACCCTTGACACTCAGTGATACTCAGTACTCTTGTACAAACACAGCTATTCAGGGTCCCTGCACACAGAGTGTGCTTGATGCCAGCACGGAGCCACAGACTTTGATAACTAAAAACATCTTAAAACATGCCCTGGTCCAACTTTTGTGCTTTATTTACAGATATGAAGACTAATGTATTCAGTGTTTTATCGCAGAAACTAGAAAATATGCTCCATGTGAGTTTATCAATCACTGTCAATTTCTCTAATGCCTCCTAAAGTTTGGCTCAGTTTTTAGAAGGCAGTAGTCAAAGAGTGTTTTGTTCCATAACCACTGCCACCATCACCACCCCAACCAGAGATGCAGTCAGAGATCAATGATACCCCAGCCAGGAAACCATTACAAGTGCCTAGTTAAATGCAGGCCTTGTGGTAGTGTTTTTCAGTGTGCTTTTAGGAACTCATTACTGAGTCACTACCAGCATTGAGTCAGCAGGATGGGAGGTAGAGGGCTGATAAGGTCTTGCATTGTGAAAACTTGAAGCAAAATATAAGAGTGAGGAGATGCCAAGATAGCTCAGCTGTTGAATATCTGCCTCACAATCAGTGAGGCCTGGGGTTTAATTCCGGACCCCAGCTGCAGCCCTGGCCTTGGCCTGTGCAAATCCATATACTGAACTGTGGTGCAACTGGTAACCACCAGATAGCTTGGTGGCAAAGGTTCTTGCCTCCCCAGCAGGAGGCCCCCGGTTCAGTTCCTGACCTGTGCAGCCCCACATCTACCTGTGTGGAATGAAACTATGTCACAACTACTGATATACAACTATGGAGACTGCTCTGGGCCTTCCCCCTTCTCTCTCTCTCTCCTTTTCTCAAACAATAAATAAATCTTAAAAAGAAACTCAGAGTGATCGGACCACTGATCAGTTTTATTTTCACAAAAATTAGATAACCAAACATTATTTGCTTCCTAATGTGAGATACTACAGAGAACACATTATCAACTATGAAGTAGTATTCCAAAAATAAATTGAGAGAGAATCCAATCAGAGTTTAGATCTAACTTTTTATCCATAGGAAACATAAGGGATAGAGTAGTAAATAATACCAGAAACAGACTAATTTAGAATGTGGAACATTCTGACCTAATTTCTATAGTGAGTCAATCAGTAAGCTAATAAAAAGAAAAACAATGAAGAAACACTGGACAGTTCTGGATTAAAAGAAATTTAAAAGATACTTACACTATAATAAACAGAATAAGTAGACCTTGTTTATATTCTGATAAAACAAGCCAACTAAAAAAAATGTTTTTTTAGACAAATGGGTCATTCAACTGTGAACTGGCTATTAGGTGGCATTTAGAAATTAATTGCTTTTTTAAAAAGTATAATAGTATTCTGACTATATAAAACAATATTACCTTTGAAATGCAAACTAAAGCATTTGGAAGAAAAATGAAGGCTACAATATGATTCAAATTATTCTAGGAAAAATGAAGAAATAAAGGTGGAGGAATGGGAAGGGCAAACAAAACAAATGAAATGGTGATATTATTGAAGCTGAATGATCGCATTCTGCTTTTTTGTAAGTGTGGATATTTTTATAATAAAGTTTTTAAAAATCAGAATGACAGAGAGTAGACGTAAGATTGAAGTGCTCATATTTTAGATCAGTGACACTTGGCAAAGCAATTGAGTATTGACATTAAAAACATTTTGAGGGCCTTTCAATTGACCAGTGATGATGGCTCTGTTTGATGTATGAAGTGTAGTGAGAATTTGCTCTCGGTTATAAGTTGAGAAAATTGAAAAATTCATTTTCTAGGAAGCATGTTGATTTTTCCTGAGAGGAAGAATTCCAGTAATGATTATAGACAATTTTACTCTTAGTCCTACGTCTAGCCTGGCCCATCTTACTTTTAATTTCTCCTAATACAGTAGACTCTCCATTAACCAGACCTCAAGCAACTCACACTCTCAAGCAACTGACAAAACAAATCAAAGAAATAATACTTTAAATAAAAAGTCTCTCTGTGCCCTGCTGTGAGTAAACCCACACTTCGTGTATCACGCCTGTCTCCTACTAACACCAATTCACTGGGTGTAAATATAAAATGTTTTACAGGCACAACTTCAAGCAAAAAATAACTAATTCTGATGGGACAATTCTGGACTTTCAGAAAAATATAATCTCGAAGATGCTATCTACACTGACAGTTGTGCTTGAGATTCTGTGAGAAGTGAAACATTACAGAAATGGAGAAAGTTGTGGCCAGCTGTGATGTCTGTGGAGTCCTTCTCCTCCTCTGTCAACTTGGAGAGTTTTCTGGTCAATAGTGCAGCTGCCAGTAGCAGAGTTCATGATGAAATCTGTGAGTTAGTTGACTCTGCTAATGACAAAATAAATTTGTCTTGAGATGAACTTGATGAGTGGCTTGCTGTGGATAAAGCTACATCAGTAACTTATAACACTTAATAGAGAAGACATCATAGAAGCTGTTGTGAATCATGGAAAAATGGATGTAGCAGAGGAGGAAGAGAATAAAGCCCAGATGGGTATGAGGTGGAAAAAGTACCCTGGCAGAGAGCTACTGCAGCATTTGAAACTGTCATAGCTTTTGTAGAATAGCTTACCTTCTTCACTTCTCAGCATGTTATGCAGCTCAACATTATACAAAACCTGAGTTTGCATGAGAGGCGTAGGGCCTCAAAACAAGCTGATATTGTTCATTTTTCAAGAAAGCTGCACACAAGTTTGCCAGTACGGCATCATCTACTGATGTAGATCCCAAACCATCCACATCCACTTCTCCTGATCCTGTCCTAGCTCTATCCTCAGATCCTATGATCCTGATGTGATGTCTACCCAGTAAATTCTTTATTCTTACTGTAACAGTGTAAGTATGTATATATGTTTTTTTCTAAGTTACTTGAAGTTAAAAAAATTATGCTAGTGAATTTCATTAAGTTGAAAAGTTTGACTGACATTTAACTAAAATTGCACACTGATTCACAAAGCTGTTTTTATAATAAAACTATGTTACATTGTTAATCTTTATTTTGTTTATTTGCTTTTAATTACTGTGTTTCAATATGAATATCAGGACAATAGAGAGTTTGGTATGGTATGAAATGGTATAGTATGGGGTATAGTAATAATTATGCCTATTTTTAATAGTAACTCTAAAGCAACCAGAAACTACATTTATCCGGCATCTAGCGATCCCCATTGGTGTTGGTTAAGTGAGAGTCTACTGTAAAAGATATAATTCAATTTCACCAGTTTAGAGATGAAAATTTGGAAAAAAAATCTGTTTTAAATCTGAATGAGCCTCAGCTTAACAAAAAATGAGGATATTACTCTGAAGTAATTTGTTGTTCGTGGCCTCATTTTTGTTCACCAGGACCCCTTCATGCAATGTCAGGCATAAGGAGAAGAAAGCATTTAAATGGTGGTGAGTACAGGAGCATCCTAATGGCCATAGTAAATTGACTTTGCTTGGCCAGCCTCTACTCCAACCAGTGCCAATTTGAACACATTTTCCTTCTCACCAGATAATCATATCTCACAGGCATAGCCAATCCCATTCAACTGGCTCTTCTGCTGGCTGCCCATTTGCCTGAGGGCTGTTGTAAGAATGGGTTGTCAAGCAGGAGACACACATTGCTTCTCTCTTCTTGTTGATGATTTGAGATACCTCTCTGCTTTATGAGCAGGCAGAAAATTCTCTATGTGCTAAGACCTCGTATTCACAGAAATCTCTCTTTGTGTCATGTTTAAAAATTGATTAAGGAGTCCTTATGTCTTTGAGTAGAAAAGTTGAGAGTGGTGAATGTTGACTAAAATGCATCGAACACAATCATAGAATCATGTGTTGGTTCCTTGGTAATGCTGTAGTTAAGGCTGAAGTTTTGACTACCCACATCAGCTGGCCAGCCTTCACATTAGACTATTGGGAAGCCAAGGAAGAATGTTCTTTATTCAGTCATTTATTCATAATAATCATTCAAGTACCAGGCACAGGGCTAGGTGCTGGGAACATGACTGTGGAAGTGACAAGCATGGCTGCTATGTCCACAGAACTGACAATTTAGAGGAGAGCACAGAGTTTTAAAAAGCAAGCATGCTATTTGATGTTGGACAGGGACATGAGATGGGTCTTCCTTGAGAAAGGACATTTCAAGTTGAGATCTGGAGGGTGAGGAGGTGGAGTTAGATGAAGGAGGGTGATGAGTGGCGAAGCCATTAATTGGGATAGGGAGAGCTATAAT
>PVKE010027914.1:0-21297 GCA_004027555.1 Craseonycteris thonglongyai | reverse complement strand
CCACAGAGGTGAGGGGAGCTGCACAGGGCAGAAACTGGGCTGGGGGCCTCCTGAATGGGAGGCACACACCCTCAAGCCAGGGGCCAAACCAGGGAGGGGGGCGGTGAGAACCGAACTGGGTGTCTCCTCAGTTCAACATATGGGTCTGCACTGGCCATGGCTGGGATTAGATCCTTGGTCCTCAGGGCTGCAAAGTGAGTGCTTAACCCACTGAGCCATTCCGGCTTCCCTGAGAGATAACTTTGGATTCTTGTAATGAGGTTTTTCAAAGTAAGTGATTTTAGATTTTTAAAGTGTATGGAAGAGTTTATCATTCCATTTATAGCAAAATGTGAAACATTTAAAAGTAAATTTAGTTAATATATTTGCAATTATTATTGAACATATAGTTCCTAAGATAAGCAGTTAGTGTGCTCACAACTAATATATTTTCTTAACTCTGATACCATTCATAATAAGATTCATCATAAATTTACAAACAATTTTTTTGGAAAAAAACATAAAATGTGCACATATATTGAATTATATCTAAATTACAAAAAACAAATAAACAAACTAAAACCATTAAACTGTGAAAGAAAAGTGCCTATTATGAATTATAATAAATATGAGTAATAAATCAATTTACTAGCTGGTAGTAGTTTCTAGCCTCTGTTGACTTATTGATTGGTTTAGTAACTTTTAATGTCATAAAAAAAACAAAAAAAAGCATACCTTGCAATAAATTTCAGAACCATTTTGGCATCTTTTTATTTTGTAAAATTTGAAATGGTTTTATATATTTTCCAGTGCCATTTAATTCAGATTACTTAAAAAAAAAACTGTTGAAGAATACCTCCCCTCCATAATTATACCAATTTCTTTTTAATCTCATGAAAAGAACATTAGAAAATATAGTCTACATTTCATTGAGTACCTTTTGTATTTTTAAAAATCCTGAGCACATGATAGATTGTTAATAAGTTAAACACTACACATTTGACTTATTTTCTATAAATTCCACATAATAGAACCATGAGCTAGCTACCTGAGGTCAAGTCTATAGATCCCCAGCACCAACTATATAATACAAGGTCAGACATATACAAAAGGTGCTTAGTCAAAATTTCTGGGAAGAATGAATGGATGTACCAAATACAGATAGTAAGATTTTAAGGACTTGGTTTCCAGAGCATTTCCTCAGCAATCATCTTTGTATCTTACCTTGCAACATATTTTTCTTTTTTAAAACATTAAGCAAATCTTGTTACCAAGAGAGTCAGAAAGGTACTTTGTTTGGGATGACTTTTAGCCTCCGGCATTTCTTCAGGGAAGCCCAAGGAAGTTGGTCCATTCCCCTATAGACTTTATTGACTCATTTCTGCCTCTAAAATATTAGATGAAGAACAATAATGCCACTTTTTTTTCTTTTTTATCTTAAAATGTAGAGTTTTAAATTTGTAAATAAAAATCTTTGAAAGCAGGGACCATTTCTTTTTCTTCTTCTTTTTTTATTTTTTTTTTAATTTTTGCTTGCCTGTGTCTAACATGTTACAAATTTAATATATGTACTTAATTAATGGCTGCTAAATAGATGAATAGAAACATCATGAAATGAAATAAATGAAATAAATGAAAGAAGCTGTGGAGTTATCATCATAAGGTCAATGTTTAGCTAGTCTGAAATGATATGTACATACATGGAAATGTCCTATTTGAGTTAATTGAAATTCTGTTTTAATTTTTACTGTCAAAATTAAAATTTATCAATGTTGCTATTTATCAGCAAATGCTTAAATCAACTCTTTGCTAGAACTACATGGACTAGTTGATAGATAGATATAATTTTCACTGAGTTCTTTTAAACAAAGTAATAGTGAACCCACATAAATGATAAGAATTATTTACTTTGTTGATGAACAAGTTTGGATTTTGTAATTAGACTTCTCATGTCCCCAGAAATTTTTCTTAGGAATTATTTAAAAACAAATTATCAACATAAAGATTTTTAAACATTCTAATTTCCTAATTCATTTTGATTGGATTTTTTTATTCACCTTTTCCTCCTTGTTTGTTTTGGGATTTAGGGATTTCCAAGGAGCCTATGTGGTGTTTAGGACTATCTCTAGATATTGAGTTTACATTACAAACAAGCAAAAATTACCAGTCTGTCAGAGAGCATCTCCTAGGATGCAAGGAAAAGCAAAGTTTAGGTAAACTGCACAATTAAGTCCTGATCACTTCTGCATGGAGAGGAAAAAATTGTAGTATGCTATTTTGTTCTCTTCCCAGGGAGTTGTGGTAAGTTTCAAGAAGCAAAACTACTATTCTTTCAAAGTTGTCTCTCTTGATTTGTATTCCTACAATTTTCTCCTTAGGACCGCTTCCTTTTTAATTTGTAAACTCAGCTGAATAAATCAATTCAAGGATATATGCATGTAAATATACCTACTCTGAGAGCAAGATGGACAGGAAAAGGAATAAAGTAGGACAATTTTCTTTCCTGACCACTGGTTTTATCAATGTATCGATTATTTTTTGTTTTACACAAAGAAATCTAAGACTTTTATTTTGTGTCAGAAATTATAGAAAGTGATTTAAAAAAATTCTCTCTCTTTTAATATAAAGATAAAAGTATTGCCATTTTCCCATTCCAGGCAAAGGACAAATTCTGGAGATCAAAAGAACAAATTGTTTTTAAAGAAATAAAGCTTTAGCAATTTTTTTTTTTTTTCAATTGCAGCTTACTCAAACTACTGGAAACTACTGGAATTTTGGGATGATTTCACAAGAGAGGCAATATAGTTTGTTAACTGGTCAACTTCAAGAGCTAAAACTGCTAAAATTGTAGTTATATCCTTATTATGTAAACTTGTGTTAATTACTCAATTGTCTTCTCTAAAGTGGGAATAATAATAGTTGCTATCTCATAGGGTTATTGTGAGGATTAAATGAGTTAATATATGTAAATCAAAAAGCAGTACTTGGCATATAGTAAGTACTCAGTAAAAATTAGTTTTATTCAAAGTATCCAGGAATACCGAGATGACTCAGAGGGTTGAGCATTTGTCTTTCAATGGCGAGGGTCTGAGGATCAAATCCTGGCCCTGGCCCATGAGGACCCGAATGCTGAACCGGGGTGTGCCTCCAGTTTGGTTCTTGCTGTGTTGAGCTTCCCATGTGGGAGGCCCCCAGTTTGGCTCCTACCCTGGGCGTGCTTCTGGTTCCTGAGCAGTCCTGTGCCCATCTGTGGAATGAAATTATGTCGAAAGCTGATGACGTACAACTATGGAGACTGCTCTGGACCTTCCCTGTTCTCTCTGTCTCTGTCTGTCTGTCTCTCTCTGTCAAAAACAATAAAAAATACATCTTCAAAGTATCCTTCTTTATTCTCTTATTCATGAAACAAATTTATTTTATTTTGAGTATTGTGACATAGATTGCATTAAATGAAACACCTTGAGGTGTTATTCATGGGAGCTGGTGGAATTAGTATTATCAAATGAGCTTTAAGAATCCTCTTCTATGAAAATCTCTAAAATGTGTTTTCATTTGTGAGAGTTCTGGGAGACAGAAATCTATCTGGAAGCTGACTTCCTTGGGAAGTTTACTCAACTCTCAGTTTTAATGGTTATTTTCTTCTATTTCCTTCTTATTCATATCTCACTGTTTAAGTTGAAGAGGAGAAATGTTTGCAGATTAAGGACAAGTTGAGGAAAAGGAAACATACCATTAGCATTGTTACTGATTCTGTTATTCAGACAGAGATTACTGTAAATTTAGAGGGAATGCCCAGATAGCTCAGCAGGTTGAGTGCTTGCCTTGCAACCATGAGGTCTGGGGATCCAATTCCAGCCTTGGCCCATGCAAACCCATATGCTAAACTGTGGTGCATCTGGTAATTGCTGGGATGGCGGCAAAGGTTCTCGTCTCTCATGTGGGAGGCCCCCAGTTTGGTTCCAGCCCTGTGCGGCCCCACATTCACCTGTGTGGAATGAAACCATGTCACAACTAGTGATGTACAACTATGGAGACGGCTCTGGGCCCTCCTCTCTCTCTCTCTTACCTTCCCTCAAACAATAAAATAAATCTTTAAGAAAAATGTAAATTTATAAATGACTCAATGGTTTTTTGTGTATAACACAACACTTAATTCTGACTTGGGATGCTGAATTTGTTTTCTTTATTGACAAAGTTTACTTATAGAATGTATATGACTGAATGGAATCTTAATGATCAAGTCACAATTTTAAAGATGAGGAAAATAAGCTCCAGAGTGATTTAATTAACCACTACTCCATTCAATAACTATTTATGGATCTACAATGTGCTGCTTGTCACTCTGCCAAGCAATAAAGATGTAGCTGTGAATAAGCAGTCATGGTCTCTATCTTTTTAGCACTTACACAGTATAGCAGGGAGATAGACAGTCATAGTAAAATGTGATGAAATACAGGGATCTTGAGGAGTGTACAGTAGCAACAACTAACATACTATAGGAGGTCAAAGTGGTATAAAATTCTATTGAGACCTGAATATTCTAATTGAGTGGGTTAGTGCTTGAAAGGATGCCTAGCATATGAAGGCAAAGCGTGCAGCTGTTCAGTTTGACTGGAAGAAGTATGGATTGAAAGTAATGAAACATAAACCTGGAGACGTTAGGCAGACTATGGATGAAAAAGGGGCCACATACTAAAACTGACCAGCTCAGGGGAAGCCTTCATGGCAGGCCTTACAAACTCAGATACCAAAAGTAGCCACATAGGATGATCTGAACATAAAATTTCCTAAATAAAGGCGAATCATGGCAGGCAGTCATGTCCTAGGCCTGTAGCTTCCTTGACAAAGGCCAATTGTTATCTTACGTAGCCCATCTATTTTCTTTTTTGCATCTATGATAACATACCTTTGAAATGTCAGAGTAGTCTTTTCAGAAACCTCAGGGCACAACCTACACACCAGCGCAGGTGACCACAGAATTCCTTATTGTTATCTTATTCCCAACTACCATTTCTATGTGCTGTAAGTGCTAATTATTAACTCTTTTGTATCCACCAACGTAAAAGAAGTATGTGTCTCTCCACTTTACTTTTTATCCAGTCCCAGTGATTTCCCCGCTTTGCTTTCTCCCACCCCTTTAACCTACCAGCAATGAATTTCATATAATCCTTCTTACATCTCCTCCTTTGATTCTAATGTATAAAACAAGTTGCAAAATTGCCATGCTCCAGAGTATTTTCTCAATCCGCTGAGATTTTTCTTTTCAGCAATTGTCGTCAGTTGGTCCACATGAACTCAAAAATTCTCCACAGGTTTGGACCTTTGTTATGTCAGCAAGATCACAGTGAGCTGGGTAAAGCATATTTTGATTATCACAACAGCTAAGGAAAACCTTTGGAGAGTTTTAAGCACAGCAACATGCTGAGTTTTGTGATTCTGACTACAGCCTGGTGAAGGAATGTAGAGGGGTAAAAGAAGGGTCAGGGAGGCCAATGAGTAGCATTGGTGACCATCTGCGGTGGCTTCACCAACTGCTTGTGGGCCTGTGGATAAACATGGTTGATTTTATTTTTAAGTCTTATTTTCAAATAGTTAGTATTTGGATTGTTACATTTTCTTTTGACCCAAATTCCTAAAAATAGCCTTAAAACGGAAAACAAACAAACAAACAAACAAACAAAAACAACCCAACAACAACCCCTTTTCCTTTTATTAAGCAAAGGATTTGCTACAGCATGTCCCTTTCTATTCTAGGAGGAAGAACATGATTAGCTTAATTGTTTTAGCTGGTGTTCTTCACTCAACAGCTAATTCTGACCTGCAAGGCACTATTCATCTTTGTGTCTGTTAGATTCATTTTGCGTGTTCTATTCCCATTGCCATTGCCCTACTTAGGCCATCATTACCTCTCACCTGAACTATTGCCATAACAAGCCAGCACATCGTCCTGATTCCCAAGGCTTTATTTCCTCATATTTATCTTTACATTGTGCTTTCAGATTCCCTGCTCAAAAGCTTTCAGAGGTTTCCCTCTGCCTACAGGAGAAAGGTTAGTCATTGTTACATGTGCTTTTAGAGGCTTACCTTCTCCCTGATCCGCATACACACTAGTCTTAAAGTAAGTCAGTCCACACGCTGTTCCCAAATACATCCCACACACCATCTCTTTACCTACGTATAGGTCGTAAACAGCTTTGTCCACATTCTGAAATAATCATTTCTCAAGGTCCAGGACAAAAGCAACTTTTTAATGATACTTTCTATAGTTATGCCAAGCAGAAGTATTATTCACTCAGGGTCTCCCAAGTTAGCTCCTGAATTTTCCTGTTGCTGAAGTTACTTATGCACATAGTTTATTTCTCTATAAGGTTATTAATAAGTGAGACAAAGTGACTTCTTTTCTGTGTTCTCCTCAGTTCTTTGCCCAGTGCCTTGAAAGTTGTGGACTTACAATAAAAACTTATTTAATTAAATTGATGTCACTTTTCATGCCAAACTTAAATATTTTTATACAGTTATTTTGTTTGAGATTCAAAATGCTTTTAGGAAATGGTATAATTTATGGATTAAAGTGAAGATTGTAAAAGTAATTTTGATTTTTAAAGTATAGCATATGAAGGGGAGAAATGAATCTTAGTATTTCAGCATGGAAGATACTCAGTGAGAAAATGTAAAATTTGAAATAAAAATTTTTCTTTAATTAAATACCTGTTAAATATTGTTATGTGTTCCATTCATTATTTTAGACTGCTGAAAAATATAGACAAAATCTTTGTTCTTTTAGAATTAATTTTGGGTAGGAACACAGATGGATGTTCCAGCCACATATTGAATTGTTCCTAGGCATTAAATTTTGTAAATCTTTATACCGGTAGCTCCATAAAAAAACATTTTTCTAGGTTATAAGAAACATTATAATCCTTTTTTTACTTAGACTGTATTACCACAGTCATACATTCCACATAAGAATCTCTTGGTATAAGCACTTGGTATAAGGTACCAAGGCACTTGGCTAAAGTCATAGTTAAGTCAGATACCACATAACATCCAAAAAAGAGAACGCACTATATTCATTATGTTAAAGTATGGTTGAAGTATAATCACAATGGAGAGAGTAACAAGAAATGCTCCTGTGCACCAAAGCATGTAGCATCACGGAATGGGCTATTTCTGACGCCAGGCTTTGAAATGCAGAGGAGGAAAACTGTGCCAGATGCTTAGATGTTTTGGCCACAGAGCAGTAAAGAAATGTTGCTGCATTGGGACAGGTCCACAGGCCTGGGATCGTTTCTACAACAGAGTATTAATGATTTTTTGTGGACCGAACGCCATGAAACAGAGAGAGTGCCAGTCCAAGAAAAAAGGACTGGAGGGAAAATGGGATTATGGAAGTGAGAGTTAATGTAGACTGAACAGCTGAAAGAGCAGAAGCTAAGGAGGTATGGTCAGACAAAGAAAAATTTGTGTCAAGAAAACTGAGGTGTGAGGCAAGCAGCAATGGAGAAACACACACATACACACACACACACACACACACACACACACACACACATTCAGGCTTATCTACCCACAGATTCAGTCTTAAAAATCTGGGTGCCCAGAGAATTGTGAAGCCTGTTCCATAAGAACTTGTTTCTCCTAACTCTTTTGCCTAAACCGACCCTCCACCCTCAATTTTAGAATAGTTAGAACCTGAGTTAATAAGAAGAAGCTTAGAAATACTGGCACTTTCTTTTTCAACTTCTGACCTAAAATCCTGCCAAGGACAGAGGGAAGATTCAA
The DNA here is from genome assembly GCA_004027555.1 of Craseonycteris thonglongyai. Taxonomy (NCBI): domain Eukaryota; kingdom Metazoa; phylum Chordata; class Mammalia; order Chiroptera; family Craseonycteridae; genus Craseonycteris; species Craseonycteris thonglongyai. Next base: position 13,536 of record PVKE010027914.1, on the reverse strand, counting down.
ACTTACACTTTAAAGTTTTAATAATTACCCTGGTCTAGCATGCTGGGTTTTGAATGGACAAACAGACAGAGGGCAATATATTTTACTGACTACATTTTTGCCTTTTGTAACCCCCCACCCCATTTTCTTTTATATCACATCATTTTATTTTCTCCATTGCATTGTAGTTCTCTTGTTTATTGTTTTACTGTTATTATCTGTGTCCCCTGAACGAGAGCAAAATTTCTTCTAAATTTTTGTTGTTGTTCATTCTATAATGTTGCTAGAATAGTGACTGAACCCACAGTAGGCACTCACTAAATATTGGGTAAATAAATGATAAATGAAGAGGGAGAGACTGGAGATGATAAACTATTATGAAAGATTAGAGTGAGCGATAACCTGGGCTAAAGTTTTAGCAGCAATAGGAGAGAAAAAGCCCACTATAGAGACGACGAGTTCTGGAGGAACCGATAGAAGACCAAACAGAAGAGAAGTATTTTGGGCAATTCAAAGACTTTGAACTATTTTCTTGGGAGATAGATGATGGTGCTCCTCCTAGATTCTAGAAATAAGAAGGAAGAGGCGAGTTTGGGGTGGTGATGGGTGTCTAGCTTTAGCTAGACAGAGCTGTGAGTTGTTGTATCAGCGACAGAGTTCAGTGGCAGTGCCATTATCAGATAAAGCACCGTAACCACCCTAGAGGGTAAGGAAGCCAGTCTCTGCTAGGGACACAGTGTATCTTTCAATAATTTAACATTTTGGGGCTTGACACATCCTGAGTTTTAAAAATTAAATTGTTTCTTAATGTTTTGAAGAGTGTGTGTTGGAGGGATATGCCCTATTTTCTGACCTAAAATCCTAAAATTATTTTCTAATGCTTTTCTCTTCATGAAGTCAGTTATTTTTTTTTTAAGATTTATTTTATTGATTTTTGACAGAGAGAAACAGAGACAGAGAGAGACAAAGAGAAGGGGGAGGGCCCAGAGCAGTCTCCATAGTTGACAGCATTAGTTTTCCATATAGTTTCACTCCACAGGTGGGCACAGGGCTGCGCAGGGCAGGAACTGGGCCAGGAGCCTCTCACATAGGTCCCGGCAAGAACTGAACTGGGGGCGCACCCCAGTTCAGCATGTGGGTCCGCATGGGCCGGGGCCGGGATTTGATCCTCGGTCCCCAGGGCTTCAAAGCGAGTGCTTAACCTGCTGAGCCATCCCAGCTTTCCCTGAAGTCAGTTATTAAGTGTGGAAAGCAAGTGCACACAAAGAGGATGCACAGACCAATTAGGAGGTAAAACTGGTGGCCTCGTCTAAGCCGCCCCTACTGTTCCTGCCTTTCCCTCATTTCTTCTCTAGCATTTTCCCTGAGTGGCTCTGGATGCTGCTTAGAAAACTATCGTTGGCAGTATTTGTGAGGATTGCCAGCTTCAACTAGGCAACCATTCACTTGAATGAAGTAGAAACTGAGTGGAGAATGTATAAGTTGCCAAGTGAAGTTATTTTTTTTCTCCCCTCCCCCCACCTCCTGCTCTGCAGAGGGCAAAGAGGAGAACTGTGACAAAACAATGTTTTCCCACATCGTCTAAGTCATAAGTATATAAATTTAAGTTTTAAGTATGTAGTTATTTAAATCTAGAAGCATTTTTATTCTTAGAAATAGAAATGTTTTCATTGATGATACTCTTCAAACACCAGTAACTTTCCTAACATCTCAATACTACAGTTATAAAATATAGAATAAAAGGTAAAAAATGAGAAATGTTTTAAATAAGAATATCAAAAAGGTATATATTGTGTTTGTGTATCTTAGTGGAAATATATGATAGGTAATAGGAGAAAACTTTCTTTGCAATAACAACCACATAGTATTTCCAGAAAATTAATCTATTCACACAAAAATGGAGATTGAGCTTTATTAGTTGAGCTTAATTAATTAATGAATACTCAGGCTTGCAGAATTTATTCTAGACAACTGCTTAATATAATTAGAGTAGACTTGCTGTAGCAAATGCTTTTGAACAGTAATTCACTGGATATTCTCTATATGCCAACTATTTTATGCCTAACTGTTGTGTACCTCAAGTCCATATGTTGAAGCCCTAACCCCTACTGTGATAGTATTTGGAAATAGGGTTTTGGGAAGGTAATTAGGTTTATATGAGACCATGAGGATGGAGACCCCCATAATGGAATTTATATCTTTATAAAAAGAGAAAGATAGACCAACACTCTCTCTTTTTCTTTACTCTGTGTGAACACAGCAAGAAGGTAAGGTGATCCTTAAGGAAGTTCCAGGAACCAAATCTGCCTATACCTCAATCTTGGACTTCTCAGACTTCATAAATTATTAAAATAAATTTCTTTTTTAATTTGTATTGTTTTTTACAGAGACGGAGAGAGACAGAGACAGAGAGAAGAGGGAGGACCAAGAGCAGTCTTCGTAGTTGTACGTTATTAGTTTTTGACCTGGTTTCATTCCACACAGATGGGCAGGGGCCATGCAGGGTGGGAACTGGGCTGGGGGCCTCTTGCATGAGAAGCACGCCCCCTAAAGCCAGGGCCGAACTAGGGGGTGAGAACCAAACTGGGGGCCTCCTGCATGGGAGACACACCCCAGTTCAGCATATGGTTCCACACGGGTCGGTGCCAGGTTTTAATCCTCAGTCCCTGGGGCTGCAAAATGAGTGCTTAACACACTGAGCCATCCCTACTTCCCAACGTCTGTTTTTTTTTTAACCCATCAAGTATGTGGCATTTTGTTATAGCAGTCCCAGTAGACTGACACAGCAGTGTTTCTAAAATGTAAGAGTGTGTAAGAATAATCTGGAAGTTTATTGAATACATGTATTCCTAATCCCAATCTAAAGAAAATTAGTCTAGGATGTTTATGTCCCAGTGTTCTTTCTTTTAAGTAAACTTCAAAGTGATTCTGATGTAGACTTTTCTGGGCAATAATTTGATAAATAATATTTACAGCAGAGGTAAGCAGATGATTGTTGCTGATGCAATAGGTGAGAAGGTAGGAAGGAAAGGAAGAAGGGAATTGCTCTAACTCTTCAGCTTTCTCATTCTGCCTTACTTTATTTATGCCCACATTTCCCATCTAAAGGGGATACTTCAAATTATCAGATTTCCTACTTAACATCACATAGCAACAAACACAAATTTAGGATTTTAGAAGAAAAAAATGTGGGGAGGGTGAACACGCTATAACACTTCAACCATTTTCCTATTAGGGCTTCATTTGTTCAACAACTATCGGAAAGTTCTCTTTCCTCTCAAGCTACTGCATCATGTTCAAGACATCATAGCCAAGGAAGGGCTCTTCATAGACGAAATTTGGAAGTGGGCAAAAATTACAATTGTTCACCCTCCCACTTCTCATCAAACTGGAAGAAGTTAGTGTTTATGAAAACAATGAACAGAGAAACAAAAACTCAAAAAACAACATGAACCTATAAATCTGATGTGTTGGGGAATGAGTGTACCACATGGATCTATAAATATGTGGTCTTTTTTACATCTTAGGTGAAATTAGTTTAAAATTCAGAAAATTTAAGAAATGAAAGCAGGTACTAGAAGAGATGTTTTGAGGGGGAAGTGGGGCTCTTAGCCTTCTTCAAACATTTTTCCCAAAGGCAGGACTTCAACAGAGTCTGTGGACGAGATGCATTAGGAATCTAAGCCCATGTCTTGGCTCCTTATTAATTCTGAAGATACCTATGTATCTAGACTTAACAGAAATCACTAGGATTAATGCATCAGCATATAGAGGGGTTTTGTTTGCTTGTTCATTTTTGATGTTGTTTGTTCATTTATTGGTTGGTTTGTTTAGGTAAAATAAGATTCTTCAAAACAGAGACAAGTAATATTTCCTCTAGATTTCATTTTTTCCTTGAAGTAGTACAAATCCAACTGTTCTGACCTTGTAGTGCCATCTCCCAAATTGGCATGTTATTTTGTCATATTTTATGAAAGCAATTTTCATTATTTTGTCTTCATCAACACATGTTGAATTGAAACTGTTAAGCAAAATACAAAATATTGCTAATAACCTATCTGCTATATACTATTAACAATCAAAAGAAATAGTCTTCACCAGATGGGAGGACAGATCTGTGATAACCATTTATTTTTTATGTCCATAAAATACTCTAGCACAAATTGCAAATCAAAGACTTTCAAGTAAAGCCTTGTATTTCAGCTCTTTGGTTGTCTAAAATGAAATATAAATTCATGTAACCAAGGTTTTCTGCCTGTGGGAAAGCACCCAGGTCAGAGATCATGAGACATAGGTTTTCCCAGAGTAACTCTAGTGAGTCTTTGCTCCTCTTGTTCTTGCTATGTGGTCCTTTTCCAGTTGTTGTGTATGTTATTAAAAAGTGCCCAAATGTATAAAATGCTGAATTTCTTACATAAAGGTGAATGACTAATTCAGTTGCATAAAGAAATATCAAAATTTTACTAGTCCACAAAATATTTTTACCCGCTCATTTTCCCGGTGGAAATTAGTTAGGTTGTAAGAGGAGAGAAACACCAGCATTTTTAAAGAAGATTTATTCTTATTGATTTTAATAGAGATAGATAGAAAGAGAGACATACAGAAACAGAGACACAGAGAGACAGAGAAACAGAGAGAAAGGGGAGGGCCCAGAGCAGTCTCCATAGTTGCATGTCAATAATTTTCTATATAGTTTCATTCCACAGGTGGGTGTGAGGCTGTGCAGAGCAGGAATCAGCTGGGGGCCTCCTGCATGGGAAGCTCACCCCTATAAGAACCGAACTGGGGACATACCCCAGTTCAGCATATGGGTCCACATGGGCTGGGGCTGGGATTTGATTCTTGGACACTGGGGCTGCAAGATGAATACTCAAACTACTGAACCATCCCAGCATCCCCTGTCATCAGCATTTTTATTTACCTCCATGCTGGGTTTTTTTTTTGTGAGACTATATTCTCAACACTGACTGTATTTAGTTTTGCAGATTGTGATGTTCACTGAAATCAGGCTTCAGGAGATATATTTCACTCCCATTTTCACACCTGGTGTTTATTTCTATTGTTAATAAAAGTATATCTTCATAGACTTTTCAGATTCTTATTTTTTCCCCTTAGTTCTAGTTAACTGTGAATAAGTTTTCAGTTTCTTTATTCCATTTGCATTTCTTTGTTCCTCAGAAGAGACTGACTGGCTTGGGGTGGAGAAAGGCTGAGCCTGTAGAACTGTGTTCCAGGTTCCAATTCAATAGTTATTAGTCTCCTTTACCAAAGTATGTTGCTCTACTTGGAGCCCAGAAAATATTGGTTGAATGAAATGAAGTCCAGCATAAAACATAAATTGGGAGTTAATATAGTTTAGTAATAGAAAGGATTTATAAGAAAGTAAGTTTTGAATTCCAGTTCTTGCTTTGTTAATGACTTGAACTGAAAAGAATGCCTATCTCTCTGGACCTCCAATTCTTTTTTAAAATGAGGATCAGAGTACCTACCTCATAAAGTTCTCGTGAGTGTTTAATCAGTTAATCGATGTAATGTTTTAGCAGAGTTCTAAGCACACGGCAACTGGTCAATAATATGTGTTATTATGACATATCATTAGTTTTTTTACTTCAAAGCATCCACCACAGTGTCTCCATAAAGAGTCAGAATACCTATATTTAAAATGTATAATCTAAATATATCTGTTGAATAAAGAAATAGACATTTTGCTTGGTGGATAATTCTGGTAACCTCTTCTCTAGAGTTTCAAGTTTGATTTTTTGGAAAACCTTCAACTTTATATATGTTATATATATATATGTATATATATATATGTTATATATATATAAATTTTATATATGTTTTAACATTTTTTTGTGTGTCCCCATTGCATATTCTGAATTTTGTTTTATTGTAATAGGTGCTTATTAAATGTTTATCGACTGATTGCTTCTCTATTTGCTACCTTTTCTTTCTGATGGTAACTTCTATTCTCTTTTTTTAGAGGAGTTTCCTTAAAATTGTTATACTCTTAATATACTCACATATAATTTTAATGTTTTGTTCAACTATGTGTCTAGTATCATGACTTTGAAATATTCTGTTTGGTGTATACCTATATTCTTTCAGATGCATTTATTCAAATGTTATGTGTGTTTATGGATGTGTGTGTGTGAAATGCTACATAGGCAATGAAAATGAAGTAAATTCTGGCAAGGAAATAAAGATGAGAGCTACCTTGGGCTTTCTGTGGAGATACACTCTTTATATATAGTTTTACTTTCAAACATGATGTTTTTGTCTATGCTTATATAGATTGTATATGTTTTCCAAGGCTTTTATTTTTTTCTCTGTCCTTTTCTTAAAGTACAATTTTCATTTCCATAAAAAGATTACTTATTTGGTGAGAAAATATTGTCTGTGTAGACACAGACTTCTTAGAATGTTTCACTCCCAGGGAGAACTCACAAGTATATTAATGGCCTACTTTTCCTACATCAAGAAAATTGATTTCCCCTTGTTTCTAAGGAAAATCATTTTGAGGGTGCTTACCATTATGTAATGAATGGCACAATAAAAACACTTTGGCCCTTCAGAAGGAAAAATACTTTAAAAAATTTATTCCATGAAGTCTAATTTAATGCCCTTAAAGATATATTCAGCTTTGGAATGCCACTTATTATTATTATTATTTTTTTTATTTTACCATTTCCTTAACTTCATCCACATGAATGCTTCTGTGTACAATCTATTACTCATTAAACAGTAACGAAGACAACATAAATTGTGTTTTTAGCTGCTGATTCACATTACTCTGAGTCCTATATTTTCTGGACTTGCCAAGCTTAACCTAGAAACTTATTTCATGATTTATGTAATTTACTCTTCTACTGACTAGCAGAACTTACATTTCAATGGCTGGGATTTGGAAAAAACAATTGAATGAGATGGTGAGTCTACCAAGATAGTATTTGCTTAAGAATCTTAAAAGAAGCCAACACCTGGGTATCTTAGAACCAAATTTTAAGAGAGAAAACCTGTTTCTCTCTTGTAGTTATTTCAGGCTTTTCTATTTTTAAATTAACCTTCATGTATGCTACCTCCATATAAATCTAAATATATTCTATATTGATAGATGCGCGAGTTGAGCTTTCTTTTCATGAAATAGCATAGTGATGAATTCAAGCTTAATTATGCTGGCTTTTTGATTTTTTTTTTTTAGTATAGAGGACCTAGAGTATTCTGAAAGAATTACTATATTATGTTAATGTGTACATCTAAACTATACACACTATTATATTCCTAGCACATTCTAGTAATTATGAAAATCACTTTCATTTCAAAAGTGAAATTTACATGACAACAGTTTCTGGAGCTCAGTGGAGCAACAGACCAGCATGTCACAGGATTTCTTTGCCATGTGGGTGTTGACAGGGTTCTGTTGACACCAAATTTGTAATGAAAATGTCTTATAAGCGTGCATCCACATAGAACATTACTTAGAGGAATTATCTCAATATTCACATAGGTCATTAATGTCAAAGATGGAAGATTTCCTCACACTTACATTGGTAAAATCAGTTATTAAAAATATGTAATCATATAGAACATATAGATGACCTGAAATATGTCTTAAATATTTAGAAAAGATGTCCTGATACAGACCTGTCACCTTTGTGTTCTCTCCTGTAACTGAATAAGGTTTTTGTATTCTACAAGTCCTGTACAAATGTTAGACAAAGACTCTAAATCAGGCAAGTGAGTGGACTGGTCCAGAGGGGTTGTGATAGGGAGTAAGTAACAAGACAAAATAGAACAAGGGGGAAATTAGGCTGAATATTACAACAAAGTTCTTAATAGAGAGAACTATCAGACTGTGAAATAGACTTTCAAAGGCACTAGAAGAAGTCATTACTTGAGCCATTTAAAAACACACTGGACTGAAGTACTCCAAAACAGAGCATGCTATGGGGACCAAGCCTACATTAAAAGTCGAAGGAGGGGGAAGCCAGGATGGCTCAGCAGGTTAAGAGCTCACTTTGCAGCCCCAGAAACCGAGGATTGAATCCTGACTCTGGCTCATGCGGACCCATATGCTGAACTGAGGTGTGCCCCCAGTTCAGTTCTTGCTGGAGCCTGTTCAGGAGGCCCCCAACCCAGTTCCTGCCCTCGCAACCCCGCACCCACCTGTGGAATGAAACTATATGGAAAACTAATGCTGTCAACTATGGAGACTGCTCTGGGGCCTCCCCCTTCTCTCTGTCTTTCTCTGCCTGTCTCTCTCTCTCTGTCAAAAAACAATAAAAATAAATCTTAAAAAGAAAAAAATAGAAGGAGGAGAATGACCTAATAGCTTCTACTGTCTCTGGGATTTCTATGATTGTATTCCTTTTTATGTGTTCAGTCTTGGTAGATAATCTTCTATCATTTTATGCCACTTCCTGGAGCACTTTCAACAAATTCATCTAATGCAAAATTGCATGCATTTAGTAGAATCTCATAAAAGATGAAAATGCACAATAAACTCAAGACAACCATGAGTAAACACGACTTTTTGGGAGTAACCCCTGGAGAAAACAATTCTCACCCTGGAACTCTGGCCACATTCCAACATGCATAAATTGCATCCTGTCTGCCTGGCTTTCAAAGGAGATTAGGTATTAATTTTCATTTCTTTTGTATAGTGGTATCTTGGGATGAGGTTGTATTCAGGACAGCAAATTGAACTATTTTATCCCTAAGCCAGGAGGTAGCTAGGATCCTGGAAAAAATCCTGCAATATTTTGTGACCAATGGTTTAATTTGATTAAAAGAGTTTGGCATGAAATAATAAAGAAGAAAAGATATTCAGGGAAGTCATAAAAATGTTATTGCTGGGGATCTTTCAAAGTAAGACCATCTTCAATCTTATATGGCTCTGATTGATTATCTGTTATGAAGTAAAGAAGTGAGGCAAGTGACCTTTTTGACAATTATCATAGTTTTTACATTCACTAAAATATGCTAATTTAAATTTGATTAAAACTCATTTTTTTCCTATCCCCATTTATTCAACCTACCAATTTTCTTTGCAGTGACCTAAATTTAGAGATGGGCACATTTTGATGTTTGGTAATTGTGAGGTAAATAATCTCATTTACACTCATTTGTTTTTATGTGTCCACCACAGCTTTTAAAAAATAATATCATACATAAACAAGAGGCTCATGTAATAAATTTTTATTATTTATAATATTTTCTGTTTATGTAACTTTTCATACATTTTCTCACATATTCCTGAAGTGTAAAAAATAGCATTCAATTTAAGTAGAGAGGTATTTTCCTTAAGTGCCCCAAATTTAGGCAATTTAACCTATTTCTTGTGTTGGCATAATTTTCTGTGATTTAGATTTCCCATTTCATTTCCAAGGATGTAGCTTATTGAACAAGAGTTTTATTCCTAGATTTTTTTGATGGCATAAGGCATGCGAACTTGTCACTACAAAAAGGTATTCTCACCATTTATCCTTCCTTTTAGTCCAATGAATGTAGAAACTCTACAATTTTTATTCTTTTATTTGTGAAAAATAAGTTTCAATACTTCTCTTCAATTTCCATCCTGAGCACCTGGGTTATTCTGAATATAAATCATGACAGCCTTAGAGCATGTCTTTTACACCTGCTGAATGATCAGAATCTGAAAGGATGGACAACTAAAACCCACAAGTGTGAGAAATCTTTGTAAATTAAGACACTGCCATTATGAAAGGGAAAATATCACTTTATTAAGGTCTGGTGTGCAATAGTTTCCAAAATCTATTCAAATTCTATTGGACTATTTTGAGAAAGAAAAAAGGACACAGCATTATAGAATATTTGATTAATAACTAGAGTGTTCTAGCCATCTTTAGTGGAAACTGTATAATATACAAAAGTTTAGTGTAATGGACAACCTAAACTGTATTTGTCATGCCTATTTAAGTATAGTTACACAAATAATTAGAGTTCAGGTTAGCAGCCTTAAAATATGTGACCAGATAAATCAAAGCAGACTTAGATTTAGGTAAATGAATAATGTTTCTCTACATAATACAATTTCTCTATATAAATAAATGATATTTTCCTCAAAGAAAACCAATATAGCATTATCAAACAGTTCTAAGATCAAGTATCACAAATAAATGGAAGCAGAGAAATTCAAAGTAATGACCTATTGTTGAAGTTCCTAATTCACACTAACTTCAACTTACATTAACCTCAACTTTGAATATAAAGATATGTAACCCCCCTATATATGTCAAACATACCACTATTCAAATTACAGAAATATTTTATTAGCAAATTAGCTGAGCACTTGACAAAGGGTCATTAGGAGTATAGTTTTTTTGTTATCAAAATGTGCAATGCTTAAAATACTTAAAATTCAGGGGCATGTCCCCTTATGATATCTATCTAAAAGTGTATATCTTGGGAAATATTCTACGTTTGTTAACCTAGGGAAGGAACTGGAAAGAAATGCAAATGAAGCCTTTAAGAGAAACAAGCTTATTGGAGATATTACCTAGTCTATTTCTGGATTGCGAATCTCCCGCCTTCTCTGAGTTATCTCCCTGTCAGGTAAGAAAATGGAACAGGATGGATGAAGAAATATGCTTCCAGTGTAGCTTTTCGATTTTTCGCTCAGCCAAAGAGAGTAAAGGGCATGAGTTAGGGATCCCTTCCAAGTGTGTTTGAAGCAGAGCGAATCTCTGGCCACCTACGGCTGCATAGCTTATCCGGCTGCACAACACGGACAGGTCCCCCTGATCGCTGCCCACCTCGCCTGGCAACCTCCACACCCACATGAAACAGCCAGGGTGGCAACCAGTCATCGCACGTTTGCCTGTGCACAAAGCCGGAAGAGCCCCCTACTAGAAACGGAGCCTGAGGCCAGAGCGGGGCTGGAGGTGGTTGGCTGAGGAGGCTGGTGTCTCGGGGGGTCTGCGAGCGCTAGCTGTGCCTTTACCTCTCTTATCCAGATCTCAGATCTGTGCCCTTACCTCTCTCATCCAGACCTCAGATCTGTGCCCTGAAATCTGGCTCCCTCCCGGAGACACAAAAGTGCGCGCACACACACGAACTCGAACTCACGCGCACCCACCTTGCCTCTGCCCCCCACCCTCTCCACCCCGGGCAGAACGGCAGGGACAGGTCGGGGCTCTGCCTCAACTTTCCCGCCTGCGCCTGCCCCGCGCGGCACCCGAGCCTCCGCGCCCTCGCTGGGCGCCTCCAGAGGGACATGTCCTCCTCTCCGGGCCGCTTACCTCGCACCGACAACTCCTGGCAGTGACGGGAGCTGACCGTGGTGGCAGCGGCGGCGGCTGAGCCTGCACCCGGGCTCTGGCTCATGGTTGTTCCTCCTCATCCGACACAAAAGAGGTAGCTTGCTGGCTTTGTCCTTCCCCAATCCAAGGAAGAACTTATTTTGCCCCCGAAATGGCCAACTTGTGCACGCCGCGTCCTGTCACAGTGCCCCCTGGCCCTGCCCCCGCCCCCTCCTGGCGGCTCGCTGGACCTCTGCCCGGTGGCAGAGCATCCAGGCCTCCGAGTCAGTGGGGAGTGGGGAAAGGGAGGGTAGGAGGAGAAGAGAAGGAGGTTGGGAAAAGAGGGGGGGACCCAGTGGTCTTCAGCGGAGGGTAGGGGAGCAGTTCCTAGCCGAGTCTCTCTCGTCTTTACAGACAAACCCACTTCCCAGCCTTGGAAGCAACTTTCCTTCACCTTGGCCAGGCTCAAACCACAACGTCTAACTGGGACTCCCGGCAGAGGCAGGGACCACTGGCATGCGCTCCTTCTCTTTCTCCTTTCCTCCCTCTATCATTCTCCTCTTCCCTCTCCCCCTCCCCCTCCCTCCCTCCCTTTATAGGGGTGTATCTGCAGTCTTCACTGAGCCAGGGTACCTAGACGAGAGGAAAGCCAGGGATGCTGTGCCGCCTGCATGCCTCACTGTTGGAAATCCTTAGGCAGTGCATGCAAAGGTTAGGAATTTCGAAGACGTGGGGCGAAGGGGCGTGGGGAGGCAAGGAGACCATCGGCTCTAACTTTGCAGCTCTGCTAGAGCTCTCGGCCAGCGGGAGAGCAAGGGACTAACTAGGCACGGGAAGAACTCCCCTGTGCTCCTGTGCACCCGGCGAACGGCAGGCTGGAGGAGAAAGGGAGAATGGGCGCAGAGAGGCAGCGAGCGAGCCAGGGAGGCCGGTGTGCAGCTCTGCCCCACACGCAGCTCAACTGCACATTGCAACCCCCTGGAGAGGGCTTGTGCAGAACAATCTCTGGGTCAGGTGGGAGGGAGACGCTCCCGTTTCCTAGCAACGCTCATCAATCTTCTCGGGATAGCTTCCTCTGAAGGAATTCGATTGGACAGTCCCTGGAGGAAAACCACGCCCCTTCAAGAACGCTGGGCTGCTGCTTTTTCGCATTCTCCCAAATTTCTTGGGTGGAATAAGATTATCCACCCAAGAAGAAATCTTTTTTCTTGTTCTCCTATGCTGCCACACCTTCCTTTGCAGTGCCCCACCCCATATTTGTCCTTCTGTAGTCCTATTTGTAATTAGCAGATACAATGTTATATAGAGAACCAATTTCTTTATAAAATTAAATAAATAAGAACCTTAAATCGGTGACGTAGGCACAAAAGAGGAAAAAAGGCACACCAAAATAGCTTTAATGGGCTTCTAGCTACAGATAAAATCCTAAAGGTAAAATTCCAGGCACATTTCTATTTTTAGAAACACATGGTATTTAATTTCAAAATCGAAACTCCACTGTCATTATTTTTTTTCTACCCTGATATACTAACTTTGTGTTAACCAAAGACTGAAATATATGTAACCAAAGACAATTAAACTTAATGCTTTAATGCTACATTTATTCTTTAATATTTAATGTTAAATTGTTTAGACTGCTCTCTTTTTAACTGAAACAAAACATGTAAACTATAGAAATAATTTTACTACTGATTCCTTTAGAAGCCAATGACATTTAGAAGACACGTGTGCTCATTCATTCTATTGTGAATGCCACTAAAACTAGAAACTTGAATATAATAAAAATCAAAATGTTACTAAATAGGGAAACTCCAAAAATGCTAGAAGTTGCCCTTCCAATATTATTCTTTCTAGAATGTAATACCAAAGCCAAAATAATAGCAAAAACACCCTTCTTTTGTATTCCATTACTCTTATTTGACATGTACTACTTAGCACAAACACATTAGACTTTCATAAGAGAAAATGTTCATGATGTTTGTCCAATAGACAGCTGTACATCATGGAGTAATGACACAGCAATGGAGAAAATAAAGATCTATACACTGTAAGGGCTTTCATGTACATGAAGCCACATTGATCACTACTGATTTCATTCATAATCTTCCTAGAAGTTCTTTCTGGTCTCTGAAAGACTTTATCAGAATTAGTAAAGATTAGTAAAGATTAGCTCTAGAAGAGAGCTGAAATTTTTTTAAAGATTTATTTTTATTGTTTTTTGAGAGAGAGACAGACAAAGAGAGAGACAGAGAGAAGAGGGAGGGCCCAGAGCAGTCTCCATAGTTGACAGCATTAG
>PVKE010027913.1:0-21280 GCA_004027555.1 Craseonycteris thonglongyai | reverse complement strand
TATATATATATATATATATATATATATATATATATATATACACACATATATATATATAATAAAGACTATAGGACATATCAGCAATTATTCACATCAAAGTTTCGTTCATTAAAAAGCACACTAAAATTAGTGAAGGCAAGCAACATAGCACTAAGATTTTTTTTTTTTGAGCCTAACTTAGAAATTGACACACAGACTTCTTCAGATATAATTTTTATTGACCTACAGTTAGTTTGCAGACTAAGAGAATATTAGGGCTACTAAATTTCTAGCAATGTGGAGTTGATTTGAAGAGTTCTCCAGAGAGTTTCTATTTCTTTGTACAAAACTCATGAGTGTTTTCTAAATTCAACTGTGTTCAAGGGTCATTTTAATACCCCACATTATTTTCTGAAGATTTTCATAGTTATTTGGTCTGTATATATTTGGTTTGATGGTTAATATTAGTAATAGGAGTCTCACTGTTTTAAGCTTATCTAACTATAATAAAATCAGCACCAGAATCTCTGTGGAGAACTTTCCATTTAAAAATCAGTCCTAATGAAAAAAACATTTTGGTCATTCTAAACAGGGCCAACTAACTTGACAATTTTTCTCTAGTCTTTCACTTTTATTTACAACATTTTTGTCTATACTGATAAATTAAACTTAATATTAAAATTAAGATTAGAAAAGGCTACCATAGCTACTGAGTTCAAAGCATTCTATACTGTAATGAAAGAAGATTATAATCAGAAGTTTCATTTTTGTATCTTGAGTCTTATAGGTAAAGTTTTTTTCAAGTGAAAATGTAATTTAACACAGCTGTTTTAGTAAGTGGTTGAAGTAGAATGAAGATTGAAATTATTGAATTTATAGAGTTTTGAAGGCATAAACTATTAGGCCAAGATGTCAAAAGATGTATCATCTTTAGTACTTCATGATTACCCACCCCTCCGCTTCCCATTGTCCTAGCCATTTGTTAAACCCTTCAGAACAACCAACTGGTAATGCAAATGGTTAAAAGTCAGGGCTCAGAAGTGGTCACCTGCCAAACCACTCTGAGTTCAGCCCACTGGCTGTTGTGGTTCACTCCTGTTTCCATCCAGATGATGTCAGTGTTCAGTGAATAGCACCTGCAGTCCATGTGTACCAATGACTGACTAGACCCATCAGTATGCCAGGCATTACTGGACATTTTCCCACTTCCTCTCTTCAGGCTGCAGAGGCTGCCAGAGGTATAAGGGCAAGGGCATATGAAGGGTTTATATACTCTGTAGGGCCTGGGAGCATTCGCATCCCTAGAGACCATGATCTGGCAGACAGGGTACTCTACTACCAATAGTCATGCCACTTAGTCAAAGGCATGCAGAGATGGGTCTTTGAAACTTTTCCTTTTTTTCCTCTTCTTTTTTTTTTTAAGATTTATTTTATTATTTGAGAGAGAATGAGACAGAGAAAGAGAGACAGAGAGAAGAGGGAGGACCCAGAGCTGTTTCCATAGTTGCACATCATTGGCTTCAACATAGTTTCATTCCACACAGGTGGATGTGGAGCCACAGGATAGGAACTGAACTGAGGGCCTCCTACATGGGAGGCATGCTGCAGGTAAGCATATGGGATTGCAAAGGCCAGGACCGGGAAGCCAGGACCAGGATTTGATCCCTGGACCTCACAGTTGCAAGGCAACTGCTCAACCTGTTAAGCTATTCCAGCATCCCTAAAACATATTTTCAACTCACCCCTTGAGTGGAAGAAAAATTCTTACCATGAAATGCTTTTTTCCTAAGAGGCTCTACCGGAGGGGGTGGTGCTAAAAGCAATGCTAGAAACTGTCACTCTCTGGGTGTATATCAGGATTACATCCCCTCCAGACCTGGGACCAAAATCCTAAGTAGTGTTCTCTCCTTTCTTGTATCTGCAAGAGTGGCCAACCCATACCATCCAGAGTCACAGACTCATCTAATTTAAATAGTATCCCTGCTGGGAAGAAGCCTAGAGCTATAATCTGCTCCATTAGCATTTTTATTTTTTCAAAGGCGAATTACTACTCTGATCCCCAGTTACACATATGCCCTTTCTTTATCAGGCAGTACTAAAAAAGATAGAGGCACTGTGCTGGGTAAGAAAAAGGAGTCCACCAAAAACCGTTCCAAAATCTTGCATCTCTCTCACTCTTAGGGCTTGTATAGGCTTGCACTTTATCAGTCACAGCTTCTGGGACAATGTGCATCTTACCAAAGGATTCCTAAAGACTTGAGTGTGGTGCCTGGGCCTGGAATTTCCTCTGTTCACTGCTCATTCTGACCCTTGCAAATTTCCAGCAAAGTCAACAGAGTGTCCTGCAGAAGAGGCAATCACATGTTAACATTTTATCATCAGAGTAATAGGCCCATTTTATTGGTATGGGGTGAAGAACAGGGGCAGGTCTCAGGCTACCTGCTATTCCATGACATACCTTGAGGCAGTGTACCTTGCTGTGAGGAAGCAATTGAAAGGACCATCACTGCCCCTCCAGCTTGAAAGCAGATTGATCAGGCCCTCAGGCAATTTATATTGTTAGACAATTACCACTCCCTGTGGGGTGTAGACTTACTGGTCCCCCTTGGCTTTTTTTCCTCAATACTGATTTGATTATTCTCACCAGAGGCAGAATTCATCAGTAGCAGTTTGCAGAATTTGACCTTGTAAGAGGATAACCAGTGCCCAATATTTTCTTTGGTAATGTAAAGGTTTCTCATTAAGGAGAAGGCCCAATTTGCAGTGCAGGGAGACTTCCCAACCATACTGTTTACCCTCTGCAACTATTGATAGTGATGAGGGAGCCAGAAAACTTCTTGAGGTTACCGTGTATTAGAGTACATCCAGAACCAGTATTCACAAAAGCCACCAACTTCTTTTATTTCTGGAGAATGGTGAGCTCAACATGGTCACTGATTGCCCCAGTAACCTTTGTCTGGAGGCGGTCTTGGCCTGCCTCCTCTACTGGGGCATGGGAGGCACCCATGCCTAAAGGATTGTGTACCTGTGACCACTGCTAAAGAGGCAGGCATCAGGTATGGTAAGGGTGGAGGATAGGAGGGAAAGGTCTGAACCACTGTTCAAGTTCAAAGCCTTTCCACAAGCTGGCCAACACAGTGTTATGTCACTAATCTATCCATTTAGCTGGGGTCGTGGCAGCAATGAGGTCAAACCAAATTTGCTTCTGGGTTACTTTCACCTACACTTTATAGTTAAATGAAATAGCATTTTAAGTTTTCCAGCATCCTGTTTCAGGGTCTTCCCTACAGCCTGTGTCCATTCCTAGGATTTGTCAGTTTCCCCCAGATCAGCAATAGATAGGCCCATATCATAAATGTTTTCTCCTATGACTGCATTCAGCATGGATTTCAGCATGCATAACCAGGTACTGGGGGAAGAATGGATTATCTTGGCTTTTATACCTCCAGTGAATGTGTCCCAGTCAGGGCCTTCAAAATAAGTACATAGATGGTTTCCCTAAGGATTTGTTGTTCCTCCCCCATATATTTGCAGAGTCCCACATGCCCAAGGAGATGTCTGTCCCTCATTGGGCCAAGCTTTCCTAAAGGCTAGAAGATTGAGTCTATAAGCCATGAGTGCCATGCGGGTATGGCTGGAATTCAGGATATGTGGTAACGTTGCTCATTTCCTCTGCCTCCTGCTTGGTCAGAGAAATGTCATCACCTCCCACATCAATAGCCGCCCCCCCGCCCCCATCAACATCCTTGGCTACTTGCCCTAACTTTTTGCTAAAACTATATCAATAATGTCATGGGAATATTTTCACCCATCATGAATATTTCCTGAAGTAGGGGCTGCACCACTAGCAGGTAGTGTAGCTGCTGTGCTTTTGCTTTCTTCTGTTAGGGGTGGGATGGCACAGGACATTACTTTCATTTCACCATCCCTCATTACAACATTCTCTTCGATCTCCTCAACTTCCTCAGGACTCCACTTCTTAATATACCAAGCAGGCTTTGTCATGGCTCCTGAACCTCACTCTGCGGCAGTTTGCACCTTTTCTAACTTTGCAAAACAGCATGATAAAGTCTCTAAGTTTTTTATCCTGCTCTTGCACCTTGTCTGCCGGCCCCAAATCTAGCAGAGTAGTGGACACCCACATGTCCCTCTCTAATCTCAGCTCTTCTTCCAACATTCTAACTCAAGCTTTAGCCTCTAGTTTGGCATTTGTGGTCACCTGCACTGCCCACAGTAGAGGCCAGCCCCTGCAGCAGCTATTCACTCTTCAGTTCTTTCCCATGGTGCACTTTGTGTAGTTCCTCAAGTGAGCACATCAAACCAGCCTGTGTTTTGAGAGTATCCCGGTATTAACATGGTGGTCCACAAGCATCTGACTTGTGGGTCATCCCTTCCTACATAGACATTGGTGGCCAATTCGGTATTTCCCCCACCCATGCCTCTTCCCTGAGGCTCATTTCTTCAGTCTCCCCACCGCGATGGCTTGTCAATTATTGATTCAAAAATTGGTTTTGTACCCAGAGGTGGAAAAACCAAAGGAAGAGGCAAACCACTCCATATTAGTAGATGGCAGGTATAATAAAGAAGAGAACGTGCATACAAGCTTTGTCTTAGGCAACCACAAGATGTGGAGGTCTTTCACACCTGCCTGCCAGAATCTTAAGTTTATATGGAGGCCTCAACAGAGCTCCTTCATGTACACCATCCATGTGGTCTCAACAATGTTACTCTCCACAGGTTGTGTGTGCTCTTGGGCGGTGTCTAATATGAAAAGGCAAGCAAAATGCATATTCCAAGGACATAGAAGTAGTTAAAGAGTCTGTGATTGCCCAGGTCCACTTTGTGGGTCCACCAACAGTCACATCCTCTGGATGACCTCCTCCAACAAAAAGAGTAAAGTTTCAGTCATGCCTGATGAATAAGTTCTGGAGATTTAATGTACACCATGGTGGCTGTAGTGAATACTTCATTGTACACAGATAATGTGTTTAAGTATGTTGAGAGGGAATTAACATTCAGTAGATTTTGGGAGTAAATTATAAACCACCTATAGTGCTACAGTGTAAGATACTCAGTATTAAGAAAACCATAATAGATTATAATCTTCCAGAAAATGCAAGTTGTACAGAAATTAAATGTAATCAGTACACCTCACAGCTCCATTTTGAATAATTTTCACATAATCATAATACAAACTCTAATTATCAATTTAATAAAAACCTAAGGGTATAACTACATTGGAAAAATATAGAGGGATTTATATGAAGGAAGGTAAATAGAAACCCACAGTAGGAAGTCAATAAATAGGTCTAACAATGAAATATAAAAAATAATAGAATACTCATTATTCAGTGATAAGATATTAACAAAATACAGAAATAAAACTTGGGTAAAGGTTATCCTCTAAGAAAAAAAAAAGAACACTTTTTAATATTTTTCTATTATAAACTTTACAGAACTATTTGACTTTTAAAAGTGTGTGCCCATATAGATATGATGAAGCATAAAATTGAAATTTAAAATTAAAATTGGAAAAGTCTACTTCTATATAATGTAGTGACCACAGTAAATAACATTATAGTTTAATGTTAATGGTAACAAAAGTTTAATAGTGTTGAAGTAAAAATAATTTTGAGACTTACTTTGACGTTATAAAGTTACTAAATTATTAAATGTTAGGTGATCCTCCTAAGATAAGCAATTTTTCAGTCATTTTCTCTTTCTCTCACTTGCTCTCTCTCTCTTCCCTACCCTTTTTTTTTTAAAAAAATTTTTTTTAATTTTTTTATTGTTTTTGACAGAGAGAGAGAGAGAGAGAGAGCGAGAGAGAGAGATACAAAGACAGAGAGAGAACTGAACTGGGGGAACTCCCCAGTTCAGCACATGGGTCCGCAATTGCCGGGGCCGGGATTCGATCCGCTTAACCCACTGAGCCATCCCGGCTTCCCCCCCTACCCTTTTTTAATTCTTTGAGAAGTGTTTAACCTGAATTCTCAGAGATGTTTACATACAACACACACACACACACACACACACACACACACACACACATACACACACACACACATACACACACACACACACACACACAAAAGTGGCCACTAGGCCACTGTCAGTTTTTACTTTTATTGGGTAGCAGTCTGAGTTAATGTGTTACCTGATTTGATTCAATACATTTTCAGACCTGTTTTACTTGCTCTTATGACAGATGTATTTCCACCATTTTAGCAGTTGAACTGAGGAAGGCTACTGATTATTGAGGAATGATATCTCAGCTACGCAGCAGCACCATCTTTTGGCCTTCTAAGGAAAATGACAAACTCGTCATTTATGAAGTCTGTATTTCTGGTTTCTTCACTACTATGTGAATCACAGTTGTAGTGTAATCAAAGTAAGAAAATGGCTTCAAAGGGAATGAAATCAGCATTTTATATAAGATGCATATCTATAAAAACAGTTAATCTGAAAGAGAAAACTGTACCTATATTTTATTCATTTAATACAGCTTAAAGTATATTATTTTAGAAACTACTTACCTCAAAATTAGTTACTTTGTTTTTAACTTAATTGAGTATGCATTAATTTTGTATAATTCTTTAATATTAAAATTTTTTAATGATTTTATATTTCTGATTTATGAAAGGACTTTCTGAAATTTTCTCATTTGTTAAGGGACAGGCCACAGGACACTTTTTCTCCCACTTATCTTTAGTCTTCCAAATACTCATGAATTTAATATATACCATATAACCCCGTTTTCTCACATCTTACTATCAAGTGTTTTCTGAAGAAAATTTTTAGGAAGTTCAAATCCCATGAAAACTACATTTTAAATCAGTGTAGAGAATAAAACACGTTATATGTCTTAGAATATCATTTTATGTTGTCATTACTAATTTAATTACAGAAGTTGAATATATGAAATAAACAGAATGCAGCATCAGAAAATATAAGGTTTATTCTGATCCTAAAAGTGACTAAGTGGTTATATGAGAGAGGTAAGTCAATCTCTATTTTATAGAGAAAAATATTTTTTAATATTGATCAAAAAAATGCCTTTCTAACTCACATAAATATTTCTGGTGTACTTTTTATATTGTTAATTTTTGCACTGTAATTACTTTAATATCACCATATAAAACATTGTGGCATTTATTTTTTTATAATTGCATCTCCCACTATGATCTTTTAGTTTTTCTTACAATTTTATTGTACCTACATGTGTAAAGCTTTAAGAAAATGATTATCTCCACCTTCCTAAGAAAAAATAATATTCCTACAGTCTTTATCATTAAAAATAATCTTATAGTACAACCTCCAAACATTTATTCATAATTATTTCTCTCCCCCTTCAAGTCCATTGTGTCACTGAATTGGATAATAGACAGAAATTAGAACATGAAACAATTAAATGCATATTCCAAGTTATCTACATTTAGATCTAGCTCTGTGATGGTTTGTGTAACAGCCACTAATCACATCTGACTGTTTAAAATTAAATACATTTAAAAATTCAATTTATTGGTCATACTGGCACATTTCAAGTGTTCAGTAGCTATAAGACACTAAAGATAAAGGATATTTCTATCATCATAGAAGTATTATTGGACAGCACTGGTGATTATATATACATAATACTATTAACTAAAATGTTAGTAAGAAATCCAATGCCATCCCAGATTTTCAATAAAAAGTTGAAGTAAATAAGACCTATTTATCTTTACATAGCTATTTTTAATATAATGGCCAGTATTCTATAGACAATTGTGTGTTTTTATCACATGAAAAAATGAAGGCTTAAATCTTATGGTACTTTTGCTTTAAAAATGGCAAAAAATATGAATATTTCTGATTAAAAATACATTTTCTGTTGCTTTATTAAATTACAAATGCTTGGTTTAAATCCTAGTGTTAAAGTTACAAAAAAGTCAAGTTGAATAAGTAGTCTTTAAAGAAATTTGCTAGGGCCTAAAAAACAACATGTAAAAAAAAACAAAACTCCTCATATTTATTGACACAAAATATCACATACAAACCATAGTCAGAGAGAGGGAAATTAAACAACAAAACATTGTTGATTTTATAATTGGTGGGGAGGAAACAGCTATATACACTGCATACAAGTTAGACCTATCAATTAAATGATCTCTTTCAGAACTGGAAAAAAATTCAGAGCTGGCTAGTACTACCCTGTGTCTGGCTAGGACTCTGGAACATGAATTTTGGTACACTGAGACATAATAATAATAATAATAATAATAATAATAATAATAATAGTATTTTTTTTAAGTGACTCCAGTAAATTCAATCTGCCTCCACAGATTTTTCTCCCCTTATTTTCAGGCTGTTTGCTGTTTAGGTTATTATGTGAAGAATTTAATATTTAAATAAATCTTTGAAAAAACTAGTTTCTTTCATGGTAGGGGAAAAGTCCAGTTTCTGATACAAATAATAAAATATTCAAATAAGGATTAATATGGATAACATACTAGGTTCTTAAAACTATCTTTGGCAGCATTAGTCAGTGTAATCTCACTTATGCTACAATCTTGGTGACTTTCAACAATATTTCATGTTCAAAATTATACCTACGTAGTTCACATAAGCCAAGGCTCTGCTATGCATTTGCTGAATAGTGGGTCCAAACTTTGGTAGCTAACAGAATTGAGCATCGCATTGGACTAGTTAAGGTGTTATCAGAATTATATGATTCCTCTTATTTCTCTTACACTGAAAAGGCACATGAAACTTCCATTTATATTTCTAGGAATAGGTCAAGTTTTATTGCTATAACTAATGACTGTAAAGTGTAAAACATGATTTACCTTTCAAACCTGGAGAAGTAGGCAGGAGTAAGAATATATATAGAATCTACCTTCAGGCTCTTTCTAAGACCTAATACATACTTATCCTTGAATCCTTGAAAATACCCTTAAAATAAAGGAAGGTATAGACTAGAGCTGAAAGTCCCAAGCCTCTAATTACAAGGTTGGTTCTCCTGGCAACCAGCCTCCACCCTGAAGTGAGGTTTGAAAGTCCACTCATTAATATAACAGCCTCCACACTTAGGAAATTACAAAGGTTTTGAGAGCTGTAAGCCAGAAACTATAGATGAAGGCCACATTTCAAAATATCTCAGGGACCAATTCTCTAATACATAGCAATCCTAAACATTCATGTCTCTTGTAAGAGGACACCAAATACATGAAGCAAAAACTGATAGAAGTAAAAGGAGAAATAGACAAATGAATTAATATAATTAGAGACATCAATACCCCTCTCTCAGCAATGAATATATCAAAGAGAATAGGTGACCATTCTTAGCAGAAGATAACTACCTCCCAAGCATGAAAGAATGTTAGCTACAACTAAAATGTCAGGTCAGTAGACATGCTAAATTAAATAGCAGATACAAAAAAAAATTGACAGCATATATCCAACACAAGTCTTTTACATTAATGAATGTTCACAAATTATTCATAATAGTCAAAAAGTGGAAACAACCCAAATGACCATCAACTAATGAATAAACAAAATATAGTATATCCAGACAATGGATTACTACCGGTATTCATCAATAAAAGAGAATAAAGGATGAATCTTGAAAATATTATGCCAAGCCAAAAAAGCTCATGAAAGGCTAACATTGTATGTCATGTATATGACATGTCCAGAAGAGGGAAATCCATAAAGATAGAAAGTAAATCGGTGGCTGTCTATGCTGGAAGTGTTGGGAAGAAATGGGAACCAACTGCTAATGGCTAAGGGTTTTATTCTTAGGATGAGAAAAATGTTTGATATTAAATAGTGGTAATGGTTGCACAAAGGTTGCACTCTACAAATATGCTAAAAACATTGAGTTATACATTTGTATAGGGTACCTTTGGCAGTATGTGAATTATATCTCAATAAAGCTATTATATTAGTATAAAGAAGAAAAAGTGAATTATGAACTAGGTAATTAAAGGTCACTGAATTCTGTTTTGTTATTAATATTTTATACTATGTTTGAATTGTATTTCATTTTATATATGTATATTAGCAGTATTCCCAATAGATGGCTAATAAATATTTGTTGGAAAAAACAAACAAACCATTATATCTATTAGATAGCCTGTATGTAAACTTACTTTAATATACAGGGTCCAGCAGAAGTAATGCCTATTTTTCAAGTGTACTAACTCATAAAAAAGGGGACATTACTTCTGTCGAACCCTATAGATTCTTAAACATGGAATTCCTCCCTTTTTCTTGTACTTTAAGTGACATTTAATTCCACCTTGATACTAAATTATTTAATCAATAGATTTATGTAGGTACAATCACAGAATATATTACTTCTCAGTTCTGTCACTAACTCATTTCTTTGTTGGTTTGGAGAAGTACCCCTTTTATAGCTTAAGTTCCTCACCAAATTTTCATTTCCATGATGTTGCTCTTGACACTGTTTTAAGTAAAAATGTTACTATACTACTTCATAGATATTCAGAACCTTTCAGGTTTGTGATGAAGAGGTCTGATTGAAAATCAGATACAGACACATATGGAAAATTCTAAGTTTCCAGTTGCCTTGAAGTTAACTGGAGTGGGCACTTGATTATTATGAAGGCTAGAATTGAATTGAAGAATCATACTTAGAGGTGTAATAGAGCTCAGAAAGTGCCAGACCTTAGAAGTACCTGGTTCTTGATTGTAGCAGCTGGAAGTGATTTTAACAAGCTCTTGAGGTGACAGAATCAAATGCATTATATGATGAATGGGCTGTTTCAATATAGTAAATTATTTTGCTCTTTAAAAATCAGAATTAAATAGTTTATGCTTTGTGTGTGTGTGGGGGGGTGAATAAAGCTTCAGTAAAAGGATTCAAAATTATCTACGTAAATGGGAGCTCAAATCACAGGCACATTACCATATTTTTCTTTGGCCCACTACAAGCAGTTTTATGCTTCATATTAATGATGTACACCTTTATTACCTAAAGGAAATGAAATCTCAGAAATTATCTCTTGTATTATAGAATTTGTTAGGGCTCTCTCCTCATTTCCTCATTTTTTTCTCTATAGAACATGGAAGTATTAATAGTGGCCAGAGCTTCACTTGACATCTTGCTATAAGTATAAAGGGGATATACTGGTAGTCACGTATTAAAGTTAGCAGGCTGGAGATGGTGGGAATTGAAAAAATGTGGTCAAAAGGTACAAACTTTCAGTTTCCAGTATAAAATAAAGCACTAAGGATGTAACACATTACATGAAGACTGTAGTTAAAGCCCCTGTATGGTATATAGGAAAGTTATTAAGGTTCTATAAGTTCTTATTGCAACGAGTTATTTTTCTTTTCTGTTTATTGTTCTTTTTTGTTGTTGTTAAATTTATTGGGGGTGACATTAATTGATATCAATTACATTGTTTCTAGGTGTACAATTCTACATTACATTGTATCTATACGAAATGATGAATGTTAGCTGAACTACTTTGGCAATCATTTCACAATATCACAATATACATAAATCAAGCTATCATGTTGTATGTGTTACATTTATGCAATGATTTATATCAAGTATTTTTCAATAAAATTGGGGAAAAATACTTTTAAAGAGTTTTTTTTTTAAGTTAGCAGACCGGGAAGGTGGATTACCCTAACATCTTTCAGCACTGGAAGCACAGCATCAGCTGATTTCAGGAAGTTCTTATTACCAAAAAATTAGTTAGTTATTGAAGTCACTCCGGTCAGGTTCCTATCATATAGATTTAAATGCAGTTCTGAAGACATTAAAATAACATTTTCAAAAACTGATTCATTGCAGTAAAATTGGGCAGTATTTAAAATGCCTTTTGTAAATTTGTTCTTTATATTAATTTCTAGTTAATAGGTTTTGTTTGTTTGTTTGTTTGGTAGGTTTCTTAGTAGTTGGTCAAGATCCTCTAATGCCAAGCTTTTAGCATCAAGGACTCCATTATTTACCACTTAGTCAACATATATCTCAGTCTCAACTATAGGTATTATTGATGCTACCAAAAGAAAAAAGACTAAATATACCTTACATCTTGGATTCAGGCCTTTAGCTTCTGCAGAAAAGAGTGCTCTTTATTTCTGTTGAGCACAGACATCTTCATATTTCTTTTTGTTTGCTTATTTTTTAATAAGATCATGAGAAGAAAGTAATTATCTTCCCCTCTTTCATCATAAAGTTTATTATTCTACATACCAAAATATATTGCCACATTAATTCAGTGAACCCAAAGTGGCAACTACCCCTTAAGCTACTAACTTCAATGAAAAAAAGTATGTTAGGTGAGAAAGTCCATATCCCCTTACATCGGATTTAGTGTTTGAAATCAGAGTATTGCTGATTTCCTCAAATCACATCCCTTGGCCTTTTTATTTTCCAACTGAAAGGGAAATTTCAGAAAAATTATTCTTTGAATGATTTGGCATCTGTCTCCAGTATGTGTTCAGATGTAAATAAAAGATGAAATGTTTTATAAGCTATAAGATATAAACTATTTGAACTTAAAGTGATTCTTGAATTTTTCTTCTATTTAAATAAAGACATGTGGGAAGCCGGGATGGCTCAGTGGGTTAAGCGCTCACTTTGCAGCGCCGGGACGGAGGATCGAATCCTGGTCCCGGCCCTGGCCCGTGCAGACCCATATGCTGAACTGGGGAGTTCCCCCAGTTTGGTTCTCTCTCTGTCTCTATATCTCTTTCTCTCCCTCTCTCTGCCAAAAACAATTAAAAAAATGCATAATAAATAAATAAATAAATAAATAAAGACATGAGCTTAGAAAACTATTTTAAAATATGTGATCCAAAGGGATAAAATTTAGATAAATACCCATTTTTATAATAAACTAAAATTAAAGAATATAAAAATTAATTATCTACTAAAAGCTTTAAAATACTCTAAGAAGTGTAACAAAAAAAGTGGAATTTATTAATTTATTGCTAAACATCTGTTCCTAGTTATAAATTTGGAGTGCTTTCAGAGTATATTTTCCCTTTTAGATTATATAAAGTTAGGTGCTTCAAAACTTTCAAGCACATTAAACCAGGTGATATAATATTATAAACACCACAGTCAGAAGAAAATTGTTTTGTAATATTTATAGTATCAAAAATAGCTATTATACAAAGATAAAATCATTATTAAGAAAAAAATTGAAATAAAGTTGGCCTGTACTAAGACGTGTGACAGTAGAGTCCATGAAATGTTTCGTAATATCATATGTACTTATAGATAAGCTTTTCAATTTTCCCAGTTTTGTTTCCTATGTACCAGATATTTATTAGCAGAGTTTGACATGCTGGATTCTGCAGAATCCTCCAAGTACTATTGAATAAAAATCTAGGTGTCTTTTTTAAATCTGTTGAGAGCTACATGTACAATATTTATATATTAGATAAGTTGTTTTATTTTTAAAATCACATTAAAGAAGAAAGGCATTAACTCACACAACATAATGATTTTCAATGCCAACATTGTGCTAGCATTATTCAAGGTGCTGGGGATGCAGTACTGAACAAAACATTTCTTATACTAGTATGAAGTCTAACAAGCAAGTTGTATTCTAATATAAATAAAAGAGACAAGCAACAAATTTGATTTTAGCATATTATGCCCAGCTATACACATCTCTTGCTTTTGCTTATCCTGTTCTACTTAAATTTAACTGATTTGTCCATAAAGTAGACCCTATTCAAACTTCAAATCCCAGTTAATATCTTACTTATTTGAAACTTTCTTTACACCACTTTCATCACTTCAGCTCTGCATAAAATCAAATACTTCTGTGTTCTAATAATGGCAACTATTCACCATATTGCTTTATTAATTAATCCCATGCTTAAATGTGAGATTTTTAATAGAGGCCATAGATTGTTTTTATAGTTCTTACACCTAACATAATGCTAGATACTTGTATTTGCAGCCACAAGAAAAAAAAAATTTATTGAACAAAAATGTGAATAAACAAAATAATTATGAGATGTCTTCATAAATAGAATATCAAAACAATAGAATTGTTCAATGAGAAAGTAATATTTTATTAGTCTATTATTGTGACCATAATAAATTAGCACAAATGTACTATTTTGAAACATTGCAAACATTATCTGTCAGTTCTATAAGTTAGAAGTCTGACAGGAGTATCACTGGGCAAAAATTAAGGAAAGGCTGCATTTCTTGTTGTAGATTCAAGAGAGAATCTGGTACCTTGCCCTTTCCAGCTCCTAGAGGCTGCCCACATTGCTTGGCTTATGGTCCCCTTCCTCCATTTTCAAAGTTAGAAACATATCTCTCTGACTGTCTTCTCACTGACCATAGCCAAGAAAGTTTCTTTCCTTTTGAAGATGTGTGATTAGCTTGGGCACACCAAGATAATCTATAATAATCATCCCATCTCTAGGTCTTTAGCCTTATCATATATCTTAACATATTCACAGGTTCTTGGAATTAGGATGTGACTGCCTTGGGATGATGGGGCGGGGGGGTGGGGGGGGGTCATGGACATTAGTGTACCTATCACAAATTAGAGCATATTAATAGTTTGATTATGTGTTATAGCAACTGCTACTAATGCTCATGTGTAAAAATAAAAATGTCCAGTAGTTGAGCAAGTTGTAACAGTCAAGTTAAGACACTATAGGAATGTATCTAGTAAAAACAGTTTTTTCACAGTTGACAAAAAGTTGAATAAGTAAATATTGAGTATATGGAGTCATGTAATGTTACATAAAATAAAGTTAACAAACAAAAATTTTGGCAGACTACATATAAGTTTTAAAATCATCAAAATCAAAATCAAGTTTTTGTCATAGAAAATTATTTCAAAATTTTAGCTCTTTTTCTACTAAGAAACAATGAATACGAGGGGAAAACCTAAGTCCATTTTCACAATCTCAACTTTAATTGCCAGCTATAATAAATTTTAAACGTGCTAGAAAAAAAACAAAAAAGATATTTTGCAATTTCCTCAAAGAGATCACAGCACTGTTAGGGCATTTGTCCTGATATCCAGACTATGCTTTTGGTAGCTCAGTTTTCCAATCACTTCCACTTACATTCCCATGAGCCACCCACAAAAATTTCTCACTATCTTGATAAACACATCTGTCAAATACTACCACTTTTCAATGACAACAACTTAATTTTATTGAAGATAAGTTCAGAAGCAATTGTCCAATAGACTACTATCTCTCAAAATCGTATCTAAAAATACTCCATTTGTTGTCACTGCCATTTATTTCAAGGGGAGAGAGAAAAAATAAAAAGAACATTTACCCTTGTAAATGGTAGCAAGAGAGAAAAGAATGGATAAAAGGAGAGTGGTGAATGTTCAAGTTTTTAAAAAATATATATTAAGCATCTTTGAATTTTTTATTTTATTTAAGTCGAGAGATGTTCTTATGATTCTGGTTTTGAGAATATGCATTTGTTTTTTTAACATCTCAGGAAATTCCCATTCAGACAATATGCTTATCTCCATAAACATATAAGATATGCTTATCTCCATAAATCAAATAATCAGTTCATTTGTGTAAAGCAGTATTTCATTATAGCAGCAAAATTGTGTTTTTCTGTTTCTGGTTTTTTTTTTATGTTGTTTTAAAATATAATAAAAAAATTTCATGGCAATATTGTTTTAGAAATTATCTCATTTAGGTGCGCACTTCAAAAATGAGCAAACCGAAGGAAGTTAGTGATTTGTTCAAGGACACATAGCTAGTTGGTTGCAAAATGGGAAGTTAAACCCAGTTTTAATGTCAATACTCTTTTTCACAATCAAGCTTACCTTCAGAATTTTTTTTTTTTTTTTACCAATATAAACATTTGCATTCATGGTATCCTACAATATATTACACATATATTCTCCACCTAATTAATGGGAACAGATCAGAATGCTGTTGTCAAATAACATCTGCTGTGATGATATTCGCATATTTAAAAAAAATCACTCTGACTTTGGGGTTAAGGGCAGAAATTAGGAGAAAAATAGGACACATAAGGTGAACTGTTAAGAATAGACCACACTAGTGCAGGTGAGAGATGATAGTAATTTTGTCTAGGGTAGTGCCACTGTGCAAGAGGAAAAGATGGTTCTATGTTAGTTAAAATTAATAGGATATGGTGATGGAATAGGAATGGAGGAAAAGAGTGAATGAAGGTCATAAAGATGTGTGGGCACACTGGCAGCTGCAGGGCCACGGCTGTTAGCATCTACCCCTTGTCTTCAGGGTCTCACCAGAAGTGTGTTCACAACAGTAAAGGCTATTGTTGGGAGTTAAGACAGTAGGGTACAAGTGCACAGCTAGAGGCACTAGCTGCAAGTGAGCCCAGTAGTGCAGACCAGTGACAGAAGCCAGGGCCAAATTTGAGCCAACAAGCAGCTGTGAGGACCTTTCAGCTGCAGGGTCTTGCCATAGGTGCATAACAGGAGAGGGCCTGGACTGGAGTCAGCCCAGGGGATGCAGTGCACTGCTGAAGGAGCTAGCTGCAGATGGACCAAGAGGGCCAGACCAGTGATAGGAGTTAGGGCCAGAACTGGTCAGACCAGTAGCTGTAGGGCCCTGTTTGTCAACATGTACACCCATTGCTGCAAGGTCTCAGCACAGGTAAAAGCACAGCAAGGGAGGAAAGAACCTCTTACACTTGGCACAAACTAAATAATGGAAGAATAGACCCATAGACTAAACTAAAATAACACTATTCAATAAAAGACTGAACTAAGAGAATGACAAGGAATGCAAAGAACAAATGAAAATATTTTCAATGCAAATAGTTGGCATAATGATTTTTTTTCCCCTGGATGATCAAACAATGTATGAAAAGTTGCTTAATGCTAACTCTTATTAGTAATCAGAAAAATGCAAATATACATAATGAATAGCTGCCACTATTATAAACTGACCAAATTGGCAACGTTTATAAAGTTTAGCAATACCAAACGCTAGCAATAATGTGAAGTAATTAAAATTTTTAAGTATTCTGTTGCTGCTGAACTTATACTGTTACAGCTTAGTAAAATAACATTATTTACTATCACTTGATATTAAAAGGCACACATTGAATGACCCAGTATTGCCACTATTAGTCATATACACTGGATAAAATTTCTCAAGTTATAGAATGAATAACTGTAATAGCATTGTTTATAAAAGGCCAAAATTGGCTTGATATTGTCAACTGAATGAATGAATGAATGAATGGACTGTGATACATTCTTACAATGGTATATGTATGGAATGTATAATACCTTAAACAAAATATTTTTAACTGAGAAACTTTTATATAAACTGACAACTAAATAGAGATATGCAGAATGAACATAAAAAATTTGCATAATGTCATATATAAATATAAAAAGTTAGCACTTTTGATCATATTTTAACATCTTTTATATTAAAATAAACTTTAGTCATATCTAAAAATACATAATTTTTAGCTTAGTTCTTGTATTCTTACAAATTCCTACTAAAATTAAGGTTATAATTTCTAAATGTCCCTTTAACTATTCTCATGATTCTCTTACTGATTGTGGAAACATCCTGTCAAAAAAGAATAATAATAATTCTTGCTGAAGCAAATGAGACCTTGTGACATCACATTGTGAAGAGTCAACAAATCTGTAATCTTATCAATTTTGACAGTTATAAAGGGCATTTCAAAAACTGATTGTATCTGCTATGATTTTAAGAGGGTTAGCATCAACCAGGGAAAAAATGTTTTTAAAATCTCTTCTCTAGGGAAGGTACTCTAAAAGATGATATTCTTAACTCACAAGCACTACCCTTCTTTTCTTTACATTTAATATGGATTATTATGAAATATGCATTTCCTACCATTTTAAGATGAATGCTTTATATCTATAGATTCAGCTATTTTTCATTATATTATCTTATATAAAATACACATTACTTCCAATTTCTGAAATTTTAATACCTTTGTGTTTCCATTCTGCTGGACAAATTTAAACACTACTGATTTTCATGTTTTTTGAACAAGTAAATAATAACAATGTTCAGGTATAGGATTTAAATGAAAATTTCGCTTTATTAATATTTTTCTTGGTTAAGTGAATTGATCTCTATTTATGTAGAAAGTATATTTACTTCAGCCCCATACCTCTTTGTTTTACTTACTCTGAAACTATTTGTCATAGCCCAACTCTAAAAAAAAATGCAATCTGTGTAGTATAAAAATTATTTTGGAAACTGCAAATAATTATTTTTTCCTTTTGGCATTTCTGTTTTTAATATTAGAGACATTGATCTTTTGCAAATTGGTACAAGTCTTTCAACAAAGAAACAACAGGCAGTTTCTAGGGAATGTAACTTTTAACCAGTCAATCTGGATTTTTCTGTGAGCACTAGTAAAGTCATCCACCAGACAGATCCGTTCAGTCCCCCTAAGAAGGTAACCTTGTCTAAAACACCCACATTATGCTAGAAAGTTTCTTTTCCTGCCTGTTTCTCCCTAATAAAGCCTTTTACTCTATATAGCTCTTATGTGTTCCTTTCTCTTTTCTAATGAAATGCTGCTTGGTTCATGAATCATTGGATGAAACCAATAAATTTACTCAGGTGAATTTTGTTTCTCATGTCCAGATATGTTATTTCCAACATTTTCTCCCAGTCTGTGACTTGTATTTTCAGTCTTTCAACAGTGTCTTCACATAGCAAAAGCACTTGGCTTTAATTAAGTCAGATGTATCTGTTTTTTTCTTTTGTGGATCATGCTTTTGGTGTTGTATCTAAAAATCTATCACCAAATCTAAGGTCATCTAAATCTTCTACTAAGTTTGTACTTCTAGAAGTTTTGCTGTTTTGACTTTTCTATTTAGGTCTATGATTTATTTTGAGTTACTTTTGAAGTGTTGTGAATTGTGACTAGGTTCAACTTTTTCATAAATATGTTCAATTTTTCTAGCATCATTTGTTTAAATAACATCCTTCCTCAATTAAATTGCCTCTGGATTTTTGTCAAGAATATGTTTAGAATATTTGTCTAAGTCTATTTTAGGCTTCCTCTTCTATTTCATTGATATATGAATCTATCCTTTCACTGATGCCATGTTGTCTTGGTCACTGTAGCTTTATAATATTTAGAAATCAGTTAATGTTATTCCTCCAAATTAATTTTTCTTCTTCAGTAATCTATTTGCAACCCTGGCCCTTTTGCCTTGTTATATACATTTTAGAGTTACTTTTTCAATATATGCAAAATACCAAATACCCATGGGAATTCTGTTGAATATAAACCAAGTTTGGAAAAATTGACATCTTAATGTTTTGATTTCCAGTCCACTAATAATGGCATATCTCTTGATTTTTGAAGATCTTTAATTTCTTTAATCTGTTTTATAGTATCTACCTTCAAACCTTGTACATATTTTTCTCCATGTGATCTATTTTAGAAAAGTTACTATAAATTATATTTTTTAAAATTCCTAATTTCATTTCTTTGTTTCTAGTATAGAAAAAAAAATTGACTTGTATATTTGACCTTTTATCTTGACACATTGCTATACTTATTTATTTCAGAAGTTTTTTGCAGATTATTTGAGGTTTTCTACAGAGGCAATCATTTCATCTCTAAAATATAACATGTTAATTCCCTTCCAATTTGGGGGAAAGACTGGAAATCTTTTGTAATTCATTTTCAAATTGTTCTCATTATGGGACGCCAGAATATCACAACACATATGCCACCCAAACACAGCTGCTATCTCTGCACTGGCTTTTTTTTTCTGTCTTCACATTAGCACCTGAGCAGCTTTTTAAAAAATAGTGATAGGGTAGCCAGGATGGCTCAACAGGTTGAGCATTTGTTTTGCACCATTAGATCCAGAGATCAAATCCCAGCAGGTCCTGGCCCCAGCCCACGCATGAACTGCAGAATGCAACTGATAACAACCAGGATGGCAGAAAAGGCTCTCTCCCCCTTCCCACGAGTGAGCCCCTGGTTCTATTCCTCCTCATGTAGCCCCACACCCACCTGTATGAAATAAAACCAAGTCAAAAAACTAATCAACTATGGAGACTGCTCTGGGCCCTCTCCCGTGTCTCTCTCTCTCTCTCTCTCTCTCTCTCTCTCTCTCTCTCTCTCTCTCTCTCTCTCACACACACACACACACACACACACACACCTTCTCTCAAACTGTAAAATAAAACTTAAAAAAACCACCAAATTGTTCTCAATATACTTAGCTAGAACTTCTAGTATGGTTTTCATATGAACTTTCGGTACAATCTTTCTATTTTATTGTTTTTTTGGTCTTTTTTATTATTATTTGTAATTCTTTCCTCTACTCACTCAATATTTAACTTCCTTTTCTTCTCTGAGTCTCTTAGGTGAAAGCATAGACAATGGATTTTGAATTTTTTTTTTTAACATAAGCATGTAATGCTCTATGTTTCTCTCTAGGGACTATTTTAGGCATTATCTACATACTTTGTTATATTTTCCTTTTTTCATTCAGTTCAAAATGTATTCTAACTTCTTTGTGATTTTTTCTTTAATTCATTAAATAATGTAGAGTGGTTTTCAAACTGTTTTCAAATGTTTAATGACTCTTCCTGATATCTTTTAAAAAGATTGACTTCTATTTTAATTTTGTTATGGCCAGAGAACACACTTTGGAGATTTCAATCTTTTTAAATTTAATAAGATTTTTCTTATGACCCAGAATATTATCTATATTAGTAAATGATTAATGTGTATTTAAAAAGAGTACATATTCTAATAGAACAGCACAATGATTACTGGCAAATTTCCTGGAGGAGTTCTTGGGTTTGCAACCACACTTTACCTCCGTCTAATATGTGATCATGATAAAATACTTAACCTCATTGTGACTTTGTTTTCCTATCTATGAAATGGGAAAGTACCTAATGCATAATGTGGTTATATAGACTAAATTTGTTCACATGTGTAAACATCTTGTTCTTTTTTTTTAAAGACAGGAAACATGCCATATATGTTAGCTGCCATTATTTGTATTATGGTTATTATGATACTCGCCTTTGTCATCATCATTGTCCACAGCAGCAACAATTGCCTCCAAAAAACTTAAAAAACAAATTGAGAACCAGTAGCCTAATATGTGGACTGAAAATGAGAAATGTATAATGTCACGAACAAGTAAAGTGGGTTGTTGGAGATATTAACAGATCATCTCAAATGTCATCTCTTCTCAATCTATACTTCCTCTATAGCCAATCACATCCACAAAATTCACACAGAACTTTATGTATTATAAACACATTTTCTTTTTTTTTTTTTTTTTTTTTTTTTTTTTTT